>JAJPGS010001383.1:0-225000 GCA_028654335.1 Alnus rubra | reverse complement strand
GAAAATTTATGTCTATATATATATATATATAATTTTTAGTTGGGAACTATCTGATCTTTGTATAATTAACATTTTCATCTTCCATACTTTAAAAAAAAAAAAAAAAAAAAACATATTCATCTTCCAGCCTTGAAGGAGGTACTACAATCGAAGGTTGAAGGTCACCTACTACCTTTAAGTTTTAAGGCTTGAATCTTTGTTGGAAAATGATAGATTTACAACACCAATACAACAACTATACAACAATCACTCACATGAGGGTGAGTTTCACATACTGGGGTCCACCCTTATGTGAGGGGTTGTTGTACAGTTGTTGTATTGTTGTTGTACAAGAATCAAATCTCATCTTTGTTACTACTGTTCAAGAGATTTCGGTGGTTCAAATTGTTCATTCAAAGCTCCGATTAACGTCAAAAACGACCGTTCTGTTATCATCTCCACTTTTTAAAAAAGCACGCATACTTTTTTTTTTTTTTTTTATCCTGTGGACCCCTCATCAATTCTAAAATGGCCAAATCGTCCTCTTTTATTTCATTGACCGAACTATCCTTACAATATCACATTTGAACATGTTGTTATGCTTATGAGAAGATTATACCTCATTTCACTCTAACTAATTTCATTTCACTCTAACTAATTGTCAAATGAAAATCAAGAAGTAAATATTTCCCCATAGGATTTGGATAAGGTTTTTATTTTGATGCTTTTTTTTTTTTTTTAATTTTTCGCACGTGATAGAAAATCTTTTTTCGTTTGTTGGTGTTTTTTTTAGATGGTATTTAGGTCATATGGTGTTGGAGCACCACATGACGTGGCCCTGACAATGACGTTAAGGGTTTAAGGGGGAGTTTGTAACACCTCGGTCCTATATTGAAAATAGATGAATAGCTCATATAGAGTGAATGATTTATAAAGATACTCATGTATGCTGAATCTAACATTGCATAGTTATTAGGTGAAACTGAGCTTTTTATAAGAGATTTTATGAAAGTTTCAAATTGACTAGTTCTTTTTGGGTAATAACGCAGATGTGACTAGCGCTTTTTCCTGAGTCGTTACAATTTTTATATGACATAAAAGTGAAAAGAATTTTGGATGTTTTGTGTTTTGAATTTTTTGTTGATATTTTTGTTTTGAAAAGTGGAAACAAAAGAGAAAAAGAAAATAGTATTATGAAACAAAGCCTAATGCCACAAATTGTATACCAAAGAAGAATAGTTTAAATCGTGGAATTTCATTTTCATAAGAAGTTTTAGTAGACTATAAAAGCTGTATAATAAATGGCATGATATTGTCAAGCAAGATGTGAATGTAACAGCTCATACCATAGTTAAATTGATTATTTTATGTGTCATAGATAGAGTTTGGGTTGAATAAATTTTAACTTGTATCTAACTATCTGTGGTATTATATCTAGAGAGCTTGTACTCCTAGGTCATTGATGTTTATTCAATAAAGATTATTATATATATATATTTTAAAATAAATAAATAAATGACATGATAAGCAATTATTACACTCTTTTTGAACTATTGCATGTTTATTGAATCATAAATGGCATTTTTATAAAGGTTAGCAATTAATAAATGATATGATAATTAAGATACTATTGTTGTTGGAGTTTTCAAGTTATATGATTTAGATTTTACTAATTTAGTATTTATTACATTTTTTTTAATTCATTCTATCTCACTTAATAATAAATGATAAAATGATAAAAAAAAATACAATTATTTAAGAACCCTAGAGGATCTCGGCTTATTAAAACAAACAAAAATTTTATTCAAATTGAGTTAGAAAAAATTCTTATAATTCAGTTTATTAAATTGACATATATTAATTCTATTAAAAATGTATGTGAAAATCAAATGCTGATGTGAGTTTAATAAATTAGATTGAATTTATTTTTTACTACCCAATTTGGGCAACATAATCTTTTCAATTTTCAAGTGAAATAAAAAAAGTCATTATTAAAATTTAATGTTACCTAACAATATAGAGGTAATAAATAAATATATTAATAGGCCACTCGAAATATTTAAATAATATAATGTTATTTATACCATTAAATATAACGACATTAGTTTTTGACCACTTGTCACTAGTTGTTTGGAGTTAAAGAAGAGCTCAGGATCATTTATTACTCGACCAGTCGACCGTTAAGCCCAAAAGAGATAATAATTAGAGGGACATAAAATAAGGGGGGTTAGGGACAAATAAGTCATAATTTAAGAATCTTAAAACGACAGCGTGGCCCCATCCCAAGTGTTAGCCCAAGGGGGAGAGATTTGCCATAATTTGAATTCACTCCCCCACAGACTCTCTCCCTCTATAACAAACCAACTTTGAACTGTGACAGCTCTGCCCCGTCCCAACTGGTCTCTCCTCTCCCCTCCGTACAACCCAACCACTTAAATTAAAAAAAGAGAAGCACAACAGAGAGAAATAAAAAAGTTTTGAATCAATCAATCAATCAATCTGTGTGTATTTTCTCATCCATTTCTTCTTCACCGATTACTTAACCAAAGAAATGTCCGGCTTCGTAGGCATTCTGGTCTCCGATCCATGGCTGCAAAACCAGTTCACACAAGTCGAGCTCCGCAGCTTGAAAGCTCACGTAATTCTAATCGAGCTTCTCTCTTTCTCTAATTTTTTTTTTTTCAAATTTGGATATGATGTGATGTATGGTTTTGGTAAGTTTGGTTGGTTATGAGTGATGTGCAGTTCATGAACATGAGGAGGGAGAGCGGGAAGCTGACGGTGGGGGAGCTGGCGGCCAAGATGTCGCGTTTGAAGGTGGTGGGAGAGAATCTGACGGAGGAGGAGAGAGCTTCGTTTATCCACGATTTGAATCGAAACTTGGACGACGACGTCGATTTCGAGTACTTTCTCAGAGTCAGTTACTACTGCTTCATCAAAACGACGCTGTAGATCTTGTTTTTTGATCTCAGCCTTTTATTTTATATTATTTATCTTTTATTTATTTATTTTTATTTTTCTCTTGTTTGTGAATGTTTGTATTTGGAATCTGAGTTCGCGATTCTTCTGATTTCTAGTTGAGGAATGTGAATTCGTTAGTGCTCCGTTTTTTTGTTTCCTTGCAAACTTGAGAAAGAAAGGAAATTAAAACTTTAGTTTCACTTTTTGAATTGTTTGGCACAGCTGTTCGGTTTCTGTCAGTAGCCTTTTTTTTTGAATGTCTAATTCTGCCACTTAAAACTGGAAGATCTTATTACTGTTTGGTTGTAGAGAAAAGGTAAACAAAAAAGAACTGAAAATCTCGTCAACTATTCTTTTTTTGTTAAGGTTTGAACTTGAAATCTGAGTTCTCGATTCTTCAGATTTCTAGTTGAGGAATTGGTTGGTGCTCCGTTTGGTTTCCACATGTAAGAGAAAATTAAAACTGTACTTCCAGTTCCACCTTTTGAATTGTACGGCACAGCTATTCAGTTTCACTCGGTGACTCTTATTGCTATTTGAATTTCTAATTCATCTAGTTTTATCTGGAAAGATCTTATAAAAGTTGCTGAATTCTCTGTTTGGTTGTTAAAAAGACGTAAGCAAAAAAGAAAAGAGAATCTTGTCAGCTTTTTTTTTTTTTGGTTAAAGTTCGAATTTGAAATCGGTGTTCTCGATTCCTCTGATTTCTAGTTGAGGAACGTGAATTGATTAGTGCTCCGTTTAGTTTCCATGAAAATGTAAAAAATAATATAAATTAAATATTTAGCTCCACTTTTGGAATTGTCTGCACAGCTATTTGGTTTCGCTCAGTAACTTTTTTGAATTTCTAATTCTTGTACTTTTTTGAAGACGTAAGCAAGAAAGAAATGTGAATATTGTTGGCTTTTTTATTTTATTTGTTGATGGTTGTATTTGAGACCTGAGTTTTTGATTCTTCTGATTCGCTGTTGAGGAATTGATTAATGCTCTCTTTGGTTACCAAAAAAATGTAAGAAAGAAAGGAAATTAAATTTTGTTTCTACTTTCCCCCCCCAATAGATTGGCACAGCTTTTCGGTTTTGCTCAGTAACTTTTCAGTTTTTCACTTATAAATTTGAAAATGATTTGGCTTACAAAATAATGTAGGAAGAAATTATTAGTAGGTGAACCATAATTGTGTAATTTAAAATCATGGCAGGTGTATTTGACACTCCAAGGCCATGCAACTGCTAGAACTGGAAGTAACACAAAGAATTCATCTGCGTTCCTCAAGGCTGCCACTACCACATTGCTTCACACCATTAGCGAATCCGAGAAGGCCTCTTATGTTGGGCACATCAATAATTACCTTGCACAAGATGAGTTTCTGAACCGATACCTTCCTATCGATCCTTCAACTAACGATCTCTTCGAGATTGCAAAAGATGGAGTTCTTCTCTGGTGATGACTTATCGTTTTTATTGTTTCATTGAGCTTTATGATTAGTCTTCTTGAGTTTTTTATTTAGAAAGGACTTGTTTTTTTTTTTTTTTTTTTTGTGCAGTAAGCTAATTAATGTCGCAGTCCCAGGAACCATTGATGAACGTGCTATTAACACTAAGAGAGTACTCAATCCATGGGAAAGGAATGAGAATCATACACTCTGCCTCAACTCTGCCAAGGCTATTGGATGTACCGTAGTCAATATAGGGACTCAGGACTTTATTGAAGGAAGGGTATGTATACATCCATTTAATACATGCAATGTTTTTCAATTTTTTCATTATATTAATGGGTCATTCTTAATTTCCATGCTAAAATGATTAAATCTAGAAAGGTTCAAGTATCTTACCAAATTATGAGTCTGTCCTAGTGCTTAAAAGCTTCCTACTAACCAAGTGACTAGTGATATGGTGCCTGCCTTAAAAGGTTATGCAACATTTGAGTTTTCTGGTTTAGCGAGTCTTTTATCGACTGGTTAAAGTATGCTTTATAGTTATCCAAGTTTGTTTGGGTGGATTACTTTCAAACTATCCTAACTGAACTATACTGAAGACTTTGTGAAAAATCTGCCCAGTTATCAATTGTTAATAAGAACCATCCCTACTAATCTGATTCTTTTTAAAACTATTGGACAGAACAAGGTTATATTTGGAGCAGGAACATAAACAGAATTTTTTTTTTTAATAAATTAGTCTCGGCAATTTTAACAACTCTAATCGTCAATGTGAACACTGTTCTATTTGTTTTGTTTCAGCGTCATCTTGTGCTTGGAGTGATTTCTCAGATCATTAAGGTAAGAGTCTCATGGTTATCTACTTAAGTTAATTTTACGGAGATATAAGATTCATGATCATTAAGTTTTAATTTGTATTATTTAAAGGTATAACCTTAACTATGGTTATCTAATGAAAGCCTTTGAGGCTTTGGATCCATTGAGTTGATAGAGAATGCATAGTCATTAGCATTCATACTGTATGTTTGAAATTAAATTTTGACTTTTCCAATGGCTATGCTATGATAGATACAATTATTAGCAGATCTCAACTTGAAGAATACACCTCAGCTGGTGGAGTTGGTAGATGATAGTAAGGTAAATGTAGTCTTGCATCAGAAATTCTGGTTCGTTGAAAAATTATTTAACAGGAATTTACATCAATAAATGTTCTGATAGATTATCTTCTGATATTTAAAACCAACAGGATGTGGAAGAGTTGATGAGTCTATCACCAGAGAAGATCTTACTGAGGTGGATGAATTTTCAATTGAAGAAAGCTGGATACAAAAAGATAGTCACAAACTTCTCCTCTGATGTGAAGGTAGATGAGAAAAAGTTAGTGTAAAAAAAAAAAAAAATTCACTTTTTGTATCTTTAATGGCTAAGTAGTTATTTTCGTTTTGTGAATACATGTTGTCAAGTATTGGCTTTTGTTAAAACTTTGAATAGCATTTCTCGTGAATGGCATATATGTAGCTCAAATTGTGACTTGAACTCTTTTAAGCATTTCTAGATGATCATCTATCAATAAGATTAATGATATCTTGTTATTTAAACTGTAGTTGAACATATTCTGAATTTCTATGAGTGAGGAAGGTATTGTACTGTAAACTTTGAGACCATTCATTGACAGGTTTATACTTTATGATGAAGATTTAGTTAACAGTTACAGTCTCAAGTGATAGATCGCAAACTACACAAGTCATATAGAACATCATATCACGATTGCATCCTATCTGCAGCTCCTCATATTATCTTCCTATTTTTGGTTTCCTCATGCTAGTTTAGTAGCTGCTTGTTTGGTTGAGCCACCTTGATTGCCACCTGGGGTTGCAAAATCCATCCATTTTTTTCATTGACCTGAAAGACCTGTCTTCTTTTTGCTATAAGAAATATATGTGCTCAATGGTATATATGCCATAGAATTTGTTTTTGGATTTAGGTTATAGAGGGGCTTGCATGTGTCTACATGTCCTATTTATGGACCTTGCATCTTTTTTTTGGTCATCCTCACTTAACTGGCAATTGCAGTTTCATCAAAGCCTAGCTTGTTAGTCCCAGGTAGCCTACTTGTTTTCATAAAGATTGTATAACAGAGATGTACATTAAAACTAGAAACATCTTCTCTTCCTCTCTTCTGTTAAAGATCTTTGATACAGGAAGTCAACTGGTTTCGCTTCCTAAAATTAATTTACTACTATAAGACTTCTTTTTATCCTTTTACATGATTTCTAAAATTGCTTTAGGAAAATTTAATTTGGCAACGGTTTGTTGTGGGTTATGTATGCTTAATATTTTCATTAATTTGAAAGCATTATTTCCACTCAAAATGGATGCTTGAAATCATCTCACAATTAGATCTACATAGGCATGGCAAGTTTTTACCTTCTTTAGAAATTGCTATTTTTCTTCTCTCTTTGATTTCACGCATCATAGCCTTATTGGTGATTATGTTTGAGGTATCCCACATTGATTGTGGAAGGGGCTGGGTGGTCAGTTTATAAGTGTGAGGGAAAACTTCAACTCATGAGCTAGCTTTTGGGGTTGAGAGAGGCCCGAGACCACCCAACAGATTGTTCGTTGTGTATACCATTTGCACGTAATTGATAATGCTTCAAGCTGTCTTCTCATTTGTTACTTATGGGATAATAGAAATCCACTTTGTTTAATTCACATGGCAAGTAGCTATATTCTTTTTCCAGTTTCTTTGGTGGCTTTCCAGCTAGACTTAATAAAGAAGAAAAAAAAAGCCATTGGTTACAGTGGGAGAAGAAGCCATTTGGTTCAAAGATCACTGCCACTAACTGTTTCTGTTATTTTCAGATTAAATTTTAGGTTTTCTGGTTTTACTCTTAAATTAAATGCTAACTTCCATTTGCTTATGAGAATTGAATCGGTCAATGTTTTCCTTTATAGAAGCCAAAAACAAGAAAACCAATAATTTGACTCTGTAGTGCTAAAAATAAATTTCCAGCTACAGGATTAAGTATTTGTAGTTGGTACTTGGCTGGTCTTTAAGTGTGTAAGATGCTTGACCTGCAGGATGGAGAAGCTTATGCTCACCTCCTAAATGTTCTTGCGCCAGAGCACAGTAATCCATCTACTTTGGCTGCAAAATATCCTTTGGCAAGAGCGAAGTTAGTTCTGGAACATGCAGATAGGATGGGTTGCAAGAGATACTTAACTGCAAAAGATATCGTGGAAGGTTCCCCCAATCTGAACCTTGCTTTTGTTGCACATATTTTCCAGCATAGGTGAGAATGGATCCATTGAGAAAAAAATTGCATTTTAAATGGTTGCTTTGGATTTTCTGGCAACTTGAGAACATTCTGAACCTGCTAGTTGATATAGAGAACAAATGATTGCATCCAGAAATACGTGTCATGCATGCTATAGTTATATTCCTTAAAAGTAAACATGTCCAAATGGATAGCAGACATTATATCATTTACTTGTTTTTATAAATTCTCTTAATGAACTGTTTCTTTTTTACTTTTTCTCGTCTGTAAAGAATTGAGAGAGGTGAAACTAATATTTAATTTTTCCTTGTAGGAATGGGCTCTCAACCCAAACAAAACAGATATCTTTCCTTGAAACTTTGCCAGATGACGCCCAAGTATCCAGAGAAGAGAGAGCATTTCGCCTTTGGATGAATAGTCTTGGAAACTCAACATATATCAACAATGTTTTTGAAGATCTTAGAAACGGGTGGAGTATATTTTGCAATTACTACTTGATCATAAATTCTTATCATTGTTCTTTATCTTGGACTTTCGATTGTAAATAAGCTATATTTCATTCAACATATTCATGTTCACAACCATGAATCCTAGTGTTTTAATGTCAGTTTTCCCAATCAAATTGAACTTCTTGCAAATTCTCTCTTTATTTTTGTTTTTCAACCTGGGTTGAAGTTAACTATTCCTTGCAGGTGGGTACTTCTGGAGACCCTAGACAAGGTGTCAACAGGGATTGTCAATTGGAAGATTGCAAATAAGCCTCCGATTAAGATGCCGTTTAAAAAAGTAGAAAATTGTAACCAAGTGGTGAAAATTGGGAAACAATTGAAGTTTTCCTTGGTTAATATTGCTGGAAATGATATCGTGCAGGGAAATAAAAAGTTGATATTAGGTATGCTCTCTACCACATATTACCAGTAGACTAGATGTTATTGTGAAAACTTATCAACATATTGTAATGAGTATACTGTGTCATCTTTAGACCATATGTGCTTGCATCACAAGTTTTGGAGTAATTTTTTTATCAGATGTCCGGTGAGGTTACGTTATTGTCTGAATCTGAGAATGTTAATTGCTCTTCAGCTTATTTGTGGCAATTGATGCGATACACCATCCTCCAACTCTTAAAAAACCTGAGATTTCACT
This sequence comes from Alnus rubra, assembly GCA_028654335.1. NCBI lineage: Eukaryota > Viridiplantae > Streptophyta > Magnoliopsida > Fagales > Betulaceae > Alnus > Alnus rubra. The sequence goes on along the minus strand of JAJPGS010001383.1, from coordinate 216,198 downwards.
CTCACGGTAAGGAAATCACAGATGCTGATATTCTAGAATGGGCTAACACCAAAGTGAGAAACTCAGGAAGCCAGAGTCACATGTATAGTTTTAAGGTAACCATTTTTATAGCTCTTTTCCTCTCATTTAAGCGTTTGCTACAAGTGCTAGCTTTTGCTGTTTGATTATTGATAAGTTCAAGGCTAAAAATTGGTATGCTGTTTCTTTGAGTATTTCCTGGTTATATGATCAGATAACACAACAATCCAGTATCTTTAACTTCCTGTTGATTACTTAGAATGTAGTGAGCGAACTAAAATTAAAGACACAAACATTTTGCCTTAAATTTTTGTTGTGTGGAGGGTCATCCTGGCTATGATTAGACACATGAAAGTACTACCTTCTACAATGGATGCATACTGTATTAACCACTCAGGAGGATATATAGAATTCCACCTTTTCTTTCATTGTTTATTTGGTAAGATATTGTAGTCATGATTGAGGTTAACAAACGGTTTCCTCAAATGTTCAAATGGAATTCTAGCACTCACAGATTCAAAAACCATCTTATAAAGATACTCGATAAATCTAATTGGTTGATTTTGATGCGATTAGAATTGCTAGACTATCTTATGATTTATAGTGTATCATTTTCAATATCTTACTGATATTTGTTTGCATCTTAACTTGTTCTTGATACCGCTTGTTATTATTATCCAGAACATGGCATTCATAAGAACTTTATACTTTATGATTGAGACTAGTATATGCTTTCTTTTAACATAGTACTTTGGTAATATGTGCATTTTAATTTTGTGAGTGGCAGAAATTTGATTGGTTGATTATAACTATTTCAACTTTTTAGGATAAAAGCTTGTCAGATGGCATTTTCTTCCTTGAGCTGCTCAGCTCTGTGCAGCCTAGAGCTGTAAATTGGAGTCTTGTTACCAAAGGGAGAACAGGTATGTCTGCTTTTAATTTCACATGATTGAAGTTTCTTCAATTAGTCATTTGCTTAAACTGTGTGGGAAATTTATAAATTTTTTATTGTGTAAATGCAAAATTGATGTCTTCCTTTGAAATATTGGAGTTTGTATTTCTGGGGTGAAGACTTTGTTCTCAGAATCAGGGAAATCTTTTATTTGCTTCAGATTTCGTTAACCTAATGGAATCATAAAGCATAGGTATAAAGTGCCTTTGGTAGATGTATGGTGCATGCTCAGTAATGGGGGTCCAACCACTTCATGACCTTATTCAATGAAAAGTTTCGGTAAATCTAATTTGGATTAAAATCTTTTGATCATTTAAAGGACAGGCCTATAACTGTATTAAGCCAAAATTAATTGCTTGAAGATGAATGTGGAATTGGACAAGGTACCTGAATCAAAATGAGGATAAATATGGCACGGACAGACTTTGTGGAAATTGTGAAACTTTTAGGTTTGAGTTGGACAAACCATTCATAAAATATACTTAATTTATTATAAATTTAAGAATTCTGGTGATATTGAAGGAAAGTAAAAAAAAAAAGGGATAAAGAAAAAGAAAATTAATAAACAGCTACAATAATCTAAAAGAAACTAAAAAGTCCTTTGAAAAAAAAACATTTTATATGCAAAATATGAGAATTTAGATGCTTTGGAATCGTTCAGGAGTGGCGTAACTACAATAATCCATAAACCACTAAAAAAAAAAGTTACACAAATTGTAGATATGAGATAAAGTTATAAACAATCTATAATTCAAGAATTCAAATAAACTATTGGATCTGTTTCATACAATTGTATCTATTAATTGTGAATATGCAACAGTTTATGGCTTTCATGTAGAAGTTAATATATATATATATATATATATATATATATATATATATTTTCTCAATTAGGTTTATTACAAAAACCTAACTTCCAATTAAAGCCTAGACTCCCAGTATAGGATGGTGGTAACTGTTCATTGTTTTAATGGTTTGAGTGGCACGGCTTGCCATGGTTGAATTGTTCACAACTGTGAGTTTAGTTGGAATTCACTATATTTATCATGAGGCTTTTTTTTTTTTTTTTTTTTTTTCCTTTTTCTTTTTCCCCTCTGGAAAGCATACAGATGGGATACTGTTTACTGGTGTTATATAATTGTCCACGGAGATTTTTTTCTTTGATTACCTTGATAATCCTTACTATTTAGTCTTATTGCATTCCTAAGTATGCAAATCTGAACTCTTCGTGATCTTGACTACCGTAAACTTTCATCTTGGGTTTTGCTGAATAGAAAAAGTTGAGCTGAAATTCATTATTATTATGTTTTAGATATTTTCCACTAATTATTTCTTTCCAAACCATGGACTTAATGCAGATGAGGAGAAAAAGATGAATGCCACCTACATCATTAGTATTGCAAGGAAGTTGGGGTGTTCAATATTTTTGCTGCCCGAAGACATAACTGAGGTACTTTCGAAATCATAATCGTTGGTTTATTTTGTTCATGTGTACTTGGCATATATGACAAAATCTTTCTCCAAATTGGATCGGAGGAATCTTCTCCAATTCAGTCTATAAAATTACTGTATCTTTTGAGCATGTGAGAAACACATGATTTTTAGTAGTTCTATTAAAAAACCATGTGCTTCTCACATGCTAATTAAAAAATTATGTGCTTATTACATACTCAGGGCCACATGACAGTTTCTTCCAATCCAATTTTATAGAAAATTTCTGTCTTATATTTGACACCCATCATAGTGTAGTAGGTGTCACCATAGATATATATGTTGGATTCCCAAGCAAACAGGGCTCATTTGATTTCTTCTTATTTGGCATTGGGGTTGGTGGATATATTATGGAAATAGTACCAATCAGTTGTGTTTTATTTATCAATTAAAATGATTGCCTTTTTTCTTACAGAGGAAAATTTTAGCTATAATTTGTATTTGCTTTATCAAATCAATTTGGCATCACGTGTGAGTGTTGAGTCTTACATTGTTAAGATTTAAGAAAAATGAGTGGTTTATATAACATTGTTGGGCTAAACCCATAGACTTCTCAATGTGCCTATCCCCTAACAACTGGTATGAGTGCTGAGCCCACATTAAGACAATAAAGAAAAAGAGTAGTTAATATACCTAAGTGGATCCAAGCCCATTAACTTAGGCTTTTGGACTAGAATAGTGTCCAAATATGTATATCAATGTACTATTTGTAAAAATTCCCTAACCGTTTATCTTCCCAACAACTGGTATCAGAGCCATGGTTAGTTTCTTGAGACAAGTGTCTGGATGCGTCTATTCCATCTCCGGTACGTGTGATACTCTTGGAAATATAAAAAAGACTCACAAGTGAGGGGGAGTTGGGTCAATGTGGAAGTCATTCACAAGTAAGTGAGTGAGAGATTGTTGTGAGTGCACTTGTGAGTATTGAGTCCCACATTGTTAAGGTTTAAGAAGAGTGAGTGGTTTATATAGCATTATTGAGCCCAAACTCATAAACTTAACATGGGCTCACTAAAAAGAATCCTCAATGTGCCTATCCCCAAACAAATTCTTTTAAAATAAACTTTTACCCCCCCAAAAAGTGTTTTTATTTTTATTTTTTTTCATTTTGCCCTGGTGCATGTAACTAAACTTTGACTTGGTGGTACGTTTTATCAGGTAAATCAAAAGATGATTCTTACATTAACTGCAAGTATTATGTATTGGTTCTTGAAAAACCCAGTGGAAGATAGGCCATCTGGAACTTCAGATAGTGAAAGCGGAAGCCAATCAGAGACAATCTCAAATTCTACAATAGACGACTCTGCTTCGGAGTCATCCATAGAGGAGAATGGGAATATGTAAATATTTGATGGCTGATTTTATTATTATTATTATTATTATTTTTTTTTACTTCATTTTTGCATCAAAACCCCCTCCCCTGCTTTTCTCTTTTGATTGAAAAGATCAGGATTTGACAGTGTAGAAGTATGAGCGATTTAAAGTAAAATTTGCAGAAACCATCTGCTTTTGTGAATAGTGTTTTTTACTTAGTTTTTATTCATCAACTATGTGACATATTGGCTGTATTATGCTGTTCTGGGCAGTCAATATTAACCACCCCAATTTTTATTAAGTGAATTTATATGATTATTTTGATTGAATTATTTAAGTAGTCCACAAGGGGTAGCTCAATCGGCTGGGAACTACACCTCATGAAGTGGAGGTCACTAGTTCGAATCCCTCCTCCCCCTCTTGTGTGGACATGTGAAAAAATAAAAATAAAAAAAATAATTTAAGTAAAATGGTCTACAATTTACATATATTTGTATAGCCAATATTAAAAGGTCATGAAGATCGATTAATACTGTTACAAAATAAACGGATTCGGTTCTCATTCTTGCTATCTTAAGAAGAAAAAAGAAATTGTATACATAGTTTCACAAATAATGGATAGGAAAATTTACAAGATAATGGTCATGGCACTAGTCTACATAGACTACATTAATATGTACCATATATATTAGCAATGTTAAGCATCTCATCTCTATTTTCTTAGTGAAGAAGAAAAACGTCATCTATGTTTGGGAAGGCGTATTATTTCACTACTTGATCTCTACAATGCTGCTCTATTGTCCTCCTCTTGCTTATTTTAGGTCAATGCCTGTGTCATCCTGTGTATGTCTTGGTCAGCCAGCAACTTCTCACAATAGTGGTTTCTGATAAGGATCAACCCAGCAATAATCTTCCTTAACTGCTTTTTTCCATCTATTCTTGAAGATCTCTAGTTCAATATAGGACCGAGTTCTCACCTGCAAAGGAACAATGATCAAAGGATGCCAGTGTATCCTTCAATAGTCAGGATCATATAAAGATGTCATACTTAAAGTGGAGCTCTAATCTGTCACTATTTTTTATCAGCTTCAGCTTTTGAGATAAGTAGTAATTTAATACGATATTACAGTAGAGGTCATGATTGAACCATCGAAATATCTGATTATTAACAAAAAGGCACTAAGCACAACTAATAATGCACAATGCACACATTCATTTTGATGATATAGGGATGATCATGTTACAAGAATAGAGGGTCTTAAAAGAGTAATAGCCTATTATAGTTTATTTCTAGCCTATTAGAGTTTATTTCGTATTTCAATAAGGAAAGTTATATTCCAATTGCCGTGTTAGACAAGTAGGAGATTTTCTTGTATTTTCCTAGTTTAGGTAATATTAGTATTTACGGTCTTGTATTTTCTAGTTTAGGAAATATTAGTATTTATGGTCTTTTATTTTTCTAGCTTAGGTAATATTAGTATTTACGGGTCCTATGGGGATTTGATCTGATTCGATTTTGTAACCCTATTTAAACCAATGTTTGGTTAAAGAAATAATATGCAGAAAATTAATCTCAAACTTTGTGTTTGAAAAGGTTTAGGTTCTCTTTAGCGAATCTAAAGGGTCTCGGTTCCCTCAAAACCTAACAAATTATCCCGTTACGTGTTTGTGAAAGCATTTATGTAATAGATCACACCATAACAAGTGTGGTCATCCCCACACATGATTATTCCCATGGAAGATAATAACTTCCATGGAGGTCACTGAAAAGAGAAACAACATTACTCTTTACCAAGAGTTATATTGCACTCTATATATAGAGTGGGGGTCAGAACAAAATTATTCCATTCTAACTTCTCTGAATTTGTCTTTGTTTTCCATCGGATTTCCACCCTAACGGGAAAATACTTCCATACGATCAGGTGAAATATTTATACTTCATCACATTTGAGTGTATGAGGGAAAAAAAAAACATTGTTGCTCCCTTTGTACTGGCTTTGGGAAGATAAAGTGAGGAGCTCCTGTGAATAGAAGATTTATTGAAAGGCTTACCCCAGCTCTACCATCAGATTGATGCAACTGTGATGCTTCCTGCAAATTCAAAGCTGCTTATGAATATAAGTCCAGACAACAAAAGAATGTGATGAGTGGCATATTGGATTTTGATCAAGTACCAGTGGTCCTGAACTCGAGCTCATATCTTGGGCAGGTTGATTAGGAGCTTCAGCAACTTTCTGCATTGATGATCATCATTACAAGTTAGTAACAGATAGAAATTAAACATGGTGGTGTGTGTGTGTGTGTGTGAGAGAGAGAGAGAGGGTGCATTAAATGTATGGGAAGAGCATGTGATCGAAATGTAGCCTTGACAGAGGCAATACAAACTAAAGTAGCTAACAATATGAGTGCTTCAAGCTAAGTGATCAAATTTATGAGATATTTCAAAGTATGATATAAAATAAAGTTTACTGCTATGGAAACACCAGAGCAGAAGAGTGAGTTGGTTCAAGCTGGATTGAAAGGGAATAAAGGAAGATGAAAAATGACACGGGTGGAAGTTGTGAGGAACAACATGAGTATTAAAGATGTAAAAGAACTATGCCTGTAGATAGGTTAAATGCCTGGAAACATTCTTGCAGCCAATCCCAACTAGTGGGATTAGGGCTTAGTTAAATTTAGCAATAAAAAAATTTCTAACCTTGTTTGTCACCGACGACCCCAGTGTCGGAAGACCGTAATGGACAACGTATTCGGAATCAACAATTCCAATATTTTTAGTGCGATTACCCTGTTAAAGAATGCTTTGCACATAAGACATGTCTTCTTGGATATCAAAAAATTGAAAATAGGAATATAGTTAAAGGATGTGGAAATTGCCTGTACACAGTAACCGAGCTGAAAATCCAAGCCCCATGCATGAACTAAGTCATTCTGTCAAAACATCAGGGGGAAAAAGAAGAGTGTAAAGGGGTAAATTAGTGGCAAAGCTTTGTGAAGCCCTACATTATCCATCTTAGAGAAGCTATTAATATCATTACACTTTTATTCATTAGATCAAATTGGATTATTGATCGCTGGAATTCAGACTAGCTAAACTAATAAAAGAAAGGAATACTTGGCAATGGCTTTATCTTTCTTTCTTTCTTTTTTTTTTCTTTTTTTTTGAGGCTTTATCTTTTTATATATATATATATATATTTTTTTTTTTTCACAGGATTTTAACCCATGAGCTCTCAGCCACCACCCCTTACCTAAGGGGGTGGAAGTGCCATTTGAGCTTTCATCAATTGGCAAAGAGTTGATAAACTAGTAATTAAGACATTTCTCTTACCATAATTTACTCCAATGTCTAATTAATTATCAAAATCCACCACCCATTTAGCTTTATAATGGTGTCTGAAAAATTTATGTAAAGACGCCCTACCTGAATCATATGCCATGCACAACGCCAGGAAGCTCTTGAGAAAACAGGAGCCATCATTTCCACCCACCTGTTATACATATTAATAACTATAGATGCACTTTCATCACGAAAACTCGAGAGCAAAATACATACATATGTAAATAAATACGTCTGTGTTTGTATGCATTTGTATGGATATGGATACATATTTTTCTGTGTATGTAAACTATGAAACTGAAAAGGATGTGCATGCAAATTTTCTACCCTGTGCATGGAGGCTCTGTGCTGTTTTCATCGCACCTCCTTCTACCAATCATCTTGTAAGTCCTCCTGTCAACCAATGCAATAGCAACCACAACATAGACCTCAAATTAGAAGAAATTGTACTGAAAATTTTAATTCAATCAAAGCCTGAGAGCATATGACATGCTACAGAAGGTAAACAAATGAAAAAACATATCACAACAGCTACATATAAGAATTCATAAGGATATTGCCATCGGACTCCACATAAATTTCAAATGCATAGATGGTGATTGCACTCTAATTTGGCTCAAACTAAAGATTTCCTCATTCTGAAACATTATTTTCTAGGAAATGATAGAGAACCTGTGCACTTTCGATCTGCTGTCTCTTGCTGTGAGATGATGATGGACCTCAGATACTAATGGGTCAAGTGCTGGCTGTGATATCTCAAGCCCTTCTTCTTTAATAATTGTAAGATATCTGCATGGAAGAAGTTAAACCACATAAACTCAATCTTCAAATGTTCACTGGAAAAATTAATAGTATTACACCAATCCATAACTTCTTTTGCAACCTTTTTTCTTGTGCAAGTGTAACCATCATGTTATGTGTCTTCTATCCAGCCATGCATACTAAATACCACAGCAATAAAATTACAACAGCAATTGAACTAACCATTACCAATCACCCTCTTCCTGCTCCCCCCAACCAAAAGAAAGGCCAGCCCCAAAATAAAATGCTGTACATTTTTGGGGTGCCTATATTTTGCCTATCCATCTATCAGGGTACATGTCTCATGATAGATCCATATTTAGCCTATCCGACAATCGAGTTACATGCCTCCTCCATTTGTCATGCATGTGAAATATCTCACTGGCTGGATTCCAATAGTTACCAAATCTATAAAACCTAAATTGGAAGAAAAAAAAAAGGAGGAACAGAAAAAAAGGTTTGAGAACTATATGGATGGGAATGCTTCTAATCTTGGATTAGATTTGACCAAATCGACAAGTTATGATGTAATGGCAGGGATGCACACTTCGCTCCCCTCTCCAACACACACACACACACACATGTCTATATTCACACTAAATAGTAATGAAAAAAGAGAAGGCATATGTATGACCACCCACTAAATCTAACATTTCCAGCATGGCAGCGTTTATGTACTCATGTTCATACATTCATATGTACAGACACAAGCACATTATAGTCATATAAAACCCACATATGTATACTCATAATTTACCTTCCAACATCAAAATTTTCAACTCCAAGATCTTCATCCCAGAGGAAGATGTAGCCATACTCAGACACAATATCAGGATGTAAAAAACGCTTGGCGAACCACCTTAATCATGAAAACAATTATGCTATACCAGTTAGTGAGAATGGACCAGACATATCTGAACAAGTATAATTTCTTTCCCTTTTTTGAATTTTAGCTAATAACCATTACCACTTAGTTTGATTAATAGCAGAAACATGTATGGCATTGTCGCTCCAGTCTAAATCTCTCCAATCATCCACATTGCCATCATAATGGAAAAGCATCACGATAAAATCACTTGACAGAAACTGTGATTTGTAAGTAAAAGGAGAAATTAAATCCAACGAAATCAAAGACAATGAATGTAAGGAGGGCATGAAATTTAGCTTTTTACCTTCTTCACAATCTTATTCACACTTTCTTTTTGCTTTATGCCAGCTGCAATGCCCAACAAGTTTGTGAATGACTTCGAGTTCTGGACAGAAGCATCATTAGAACATAAATTGAAAGAATCAGGTAATCAGTGTGCAAAGAGAAACTGCATTTTCCACAGCAATATTAAACTTATTCATTATTCATGCTTGATAGAAAACAAAAATGAGATAGAGCTTACAAAATAAACCAATAATTGCTGTAAACCAGAAGTACCTGAACAAGCAAGGTAAAAAACTGCATGGTTCTCTAGTAAAATGACTAACAGTACCAGGAATGCCAAACTACCACTGAAATTTTCACCTATAAAGCTGACATACCTTTTTATCCATGGGGCCCCATAATGGTCGCATTTTCAAGTCAGAAGTTTTGGAGACAATTCCCTTAGGCAGTGATTCACTTCCTTGGGACATGCATTGACTCTAAATACAAACAGAAGTATTAATAAAAGCTAATCATTACATACAAGAGCAGGGAACAAATTATGCATCGATATGGCATTTGAGTGGTAGCAACATACCTCACACATCTTAGATCTTGTATTCTGCATAGCATCAACTGATCCCCAAGACAAATACCTCTGTACCAAGATAGCCCAATTTATTACTTTAGATTTTCCATGTTATTTCTTTTGGTCTAAAAAAATTTATGCACAAGATAAAAATGCATTCATATAGAGCCTGTGTTTCCTAAGAGTACTGCATTACCATAGCATTTCCAAAGAAGAAAATAAAGGAACATAAGTCAAGTTTATTTGTAAGCGTATGTAAGAAAATAATGCTCCCTAGAAAGTTAATCTGTAGTAATGGAGCTGTAAGTATATTTTACCTCTTTATAATCTGTGACTAGAAATGCACTCCCTATGAGGAAAGCTGCAGAAAGCAAAAACAGAGTAGAAAGGAAGCATCTAAATGATCTCTGCTTCCTAGGCTCCACACTTGGAGGAATCTGCAAGCAGAGGAAATAAATAATATTAGCCTGCAGGGGGGGCGCAATATGAAACACATGATTTTCTTCTATAAAGACTGGATTCATAAAGCAGCAATAGAAATAATTCACTCAGGTAGACTGGTTAATTCTCTTAACATAATACCTTTAGAACAGTAACAACTCTCATATTTACTTCGAATTTTCCAGTATCTCAGAGAACTTTCAGGATTCAATAAATGATCATTCTAAAAATTGCATTCAAGTTTCACTAAGAATTTTGGAGGATCTTAAAAAAAAGAAAAAAAAAAGGAGGGTTCCTGAAAGAGAGAGCCACGGAAAAGTGGTAGGTGGGGTGTTATTAATGTTATTGCATTCATAACTTTGAAATACACTGTTTGTGTTGGATTTGGTCCCTATATTTAAAATCATCCAATTTCCTCAAGTACTGAAATTCAAGAAGTTTAATTTCTTCTCTAAATAATTTAAAAGATAGATCTTATTAGATTAAAAACTTCTAGATTTCCTTGAGTATCCTACCATGTTACCATATTAACATTTATCACTTTAAAAGTACATTAGGGTACAGAAAAATACTGAAATAGTAAAAACTAAGTTGATAAAACTAACAAATACCGATACGGTAAAATCCTGACCATTTAATTTGAAAACAATTATTAACGTTTAAGAAAATCTATATAGTAAAATATTGATATGGCACATTAAAAAACATGTGAGCAAACTGAGGGCACATCAGAAGCTGAAGTGGTTGGAGGCATGACAAGGAGACATCATTGCTCGCGGACAGTACATGTGAGAGAGCTTTTACAGGGCTTTTACAGGGCAAACCGTCCGAAATATGCTCGGACGGATGAGTCCCAAAAAGCCAACAGGATCCTCTCTGGTTGATTTTCAACTGGAGAGGAGCCGGTCAATTATATGCAGGCGTATATTACAATGTGAAATTACAAAAACATGCCTGTTAATGTGAAATTACAAAAATACTGGTCCCCAAAAAGGTTATCTCACATTTACAATCCGGATTGCACCTCAGCAACTTATTTTCTTTTCCATTTATTTTACTATTTTGCTCTGATAATGATATCAAGCTGTCTCACTCCACCGCACCAAACCCACTACAAATTAAGATGCAGGGGACCTAACCCACTCTGTCTTTTCATTTTCTCTCTCTAGAAAGTCAGATTAGAAAAATCAAGAAAATTTCAAAGCCCAAAAGCAACCATGGAAGAAAAGCACAAAGCTTTCTAACCGAAGACCCAACTAGGACCGCACGAAGCCACCACCGATACTCACATCAACAACGCTGGTGAAAAAAGAAGAAGCTAACTTTCTTGCTAAAATAGCGTCTTCAATATAACCCATTTTCTATCTATACCCAGCTTGCATACATTTCATCAATGAACTCCACTGATCACTTGAAGAACCTTATGCTTTGGAAATTCAAGCACATATTTATTTTGGTGAGGAAATAATAAAAATTTCAAAGAATATGAAACGGAGAAAGAGAGACTTACACAAGTTGACATCTTCATCTTCTATGAACTCTCGTATTGAAGAAGAAGAAGAAGAAGAAGAACCAAGCAGAGAAAGAGGGAGCGCTGTAGAGTATTATGCAAACGAAATAAGATTATTCTTTATACATCTTTATAATAAGAGCTCGGAAGCCGGTGAAGAGGAGCAGCCTGTAAAAGGTATCTAGTTTCTTAGAACTACAAAAGTTTTAGAGGAAACGGTAATATCACGTGTTCTAAACAAGTCACAACTCCTTAGACAACAGATGCAGTGAAAAGAGACGTGAAGGTGATTACTACTAATAAAGTAAGGAAAATGTTTGGTGCACAACCAAACCCCAGTAAGTAATGGAAGACCATATTTTTCATTGTTTTATCCTAAAATATAAGAAAACTTCGCGGAAAGTTATTGAATTATAAGTCGTTGGAGATGATGATGTTGAACTTATAAATGTTTCAAATTGAAGTATTCATATTTCTAAACGTCTTACTTAAAGATACTTTGTTAAAATTTGTTATTAAATCCTGCTAAAATTTTGAAAATTTTCATGTATATATATATATTTTTTTAAAAAAATTATAAAAATTTTCAAAGATTTAGGAATGGGTATTTTTGTAAATTCAGTTAAATTCTTACCAACACCTAAATTCTAGCATTTTTTTTTTCTTTCTCTTTTTCCTTAAAAAAAGAGGGATATTTTGGGTACTCTGTTAGGATTTAACAGCAAATCTTAACGAAGTACCTTTAAGTAAAACGTTTGGAGGTGGATATCCCAGTTTGAGACGTTTGCTAGTTCAGTACCATTATCTTAAAACGGCGTATAATTGGATACCCTTTTGTGAAGTTATCCATAAAATTACATGACTTTTTAAAATTATTATTGAATTAAAATCTAATAATTATTTATTAAAAATTTAATATTAATTTCAAAAGTCACATTAATTTTGAGAAGAAGCAAGAAAGATATGAATTTTCTTTCTAGTATTACTCTTAAAAAAGAAAAGAAAAGAACAATATCTTTTTTTTTTTTTTAATTGGAGCATAGCGAAGAAGAGTAAGACTTTTGTTATATTTTTCTTTTCGAAAAACTCGAATTAATATGATGTTTTTATAATTTACTATGCATTTTAAAAAGCATGAACGAGTAATAAATGCATGTTTGATTTGGAGTACTTCTATTCTTCACACCAGTAATATGTCAGTTGACGTGACGTGCTTTAAGTGATTTTTTCTATTAGTCATTAATGAAAAACAAAATGTAAGCCACTTAAAATACGTCACGTTAATCGATGTGACATGAGTACAATAAATGGGTGTGAAGAGTAACTTTACTCTTTGATTTTTTGCCTCCTGAATATTGGATCATGTAATGGATTTATCTCACTAAACGGGTTATTATCTTTTTTCTTTGAGGAAAAAATTAAAATTAGTCTTTGGATTTTCTTGCATTTTTAATTTAGTTCTTCGATTTTTTATTTCGACAATTAGTTCATTATGTTATACTCATTTAAAAAATCGGTCCTGTAATACTTTGAAAACAATAATAATAATAGTAATAAAATAAATAAAATGCAATTATTCGTGCAAAACACACTTTATAAAAACCAACACTTACGATTTAAATTAACATTAAAAACAAATTCAATGAGTGCCACAAACCATTTTTTTTCCAAATCTAATAATTGACAATTTCATACCCTAACCGAATGTTCGATATTTCCACTAGAACGTTCGATGGTTACCTTAGCCGAACATTCGACATCCCATTGGAATGTTTGGGTTGTCATTTCCCTGAACGTTCGAAGTATGCCCCGAACATTTGATCACACTTAAAGCACTTTAACTTTTCAATCATCTCAGCCAATCTTATCCCTTCCCAACGCATATAAATAACACACTACGCTCTTTAGTTCAAGTCCCTCAGTCGTGCATTCCAATAACCCTAGACCTAGTGAGAGAGAGGTTCTAGAGAGAGAAAGAGTGGCATTTGATGTAGTTTCATCTTCCGTAAGGCAACCCTTGAACCTCAAGTCCATTATTTCACAATGATTATACACTAACTTGTGTCCTAACATGCCATGTTGAGTTTATGATTTATCCCATTGGGTAATTAGTTTTCTAAAAAGTTTTGAACTTGTTCATGTTTTATCAGGTTGCTATAGTTTAATATGTTTTATATAGTTATTATGAGCTTTGGTTAAGCTAGAATGTGGTCTAAGTAGAAGTTTCGAGTCATTTATGCATTTTCGCCTTCATCGAATATTCACTGCATTTGACTGAACGTTCGATCCTTATTGGTCGAACACTCGACCTCGACCAGAAATGAATAATTAGGGTTTTATTGATAGATTAGGGTACTTAGTGCGTTATTAGGGATTTTACGTACATAAGTTAGAACTCTTGATGTATTATGTTTAATATTATGGTATATTTCGCAGTAGCAAGAGATCGAGATGTCCGAAATTGTGGATGAGCAATTGAGTAAGTAAATGCTTATGAGACTAATTTTACTTTAACGTGTGATAAGTTAGCCAATTGAGCATTCTTTACTTTTCAAAATAATATGTTATGAGCCTACTAATTTTGTAACATGTTTAGATTGCTTCAAATGAATAAATGCTTATATATGATTTTTTTAAGGGTGATTACTTTTTCCCCCAATCAACTACCAAAAAATGTGCGCCCCCATGAACTACCAACTTGACCAAAATAGAGCATCCAACTACTAACTTTACACATTTTGCCCCCTTCCGTCAGTCAAACCCGTTAACATAGACGGAATATGCTGGCTTTGGACGTTAATTTTGATTAAAAGACAAAAATGCCCTCAATTGATAAAAAAAAATTGGTTTATTAATTTGGTTTGAATTTATTAATAAAATATTAAAACTAATATATTTAATAAAAAAAAGGGTAAAAAACCGAAGGAAAAGGTGTGGCTGCCGCGGGGGGGGGGGGGGGGGGTGGCCGCGTGGCCCCCCAGGTTACGGGGTGGCTGGACCCACCTCTACCCCCTCCGGCAGTTACCCCTTTCCCTTTGGTTTTTTGCTTCTTTTTTTTTTTTTTTAAGTTGAGGGTATTTAGGTCATTTTTGAAATTGAGTTAGGATATTTATGTCTTTTCACGAGTTAGGTTGAGAGAAATGTGCAAAACATGTAACTGTGGTAGTTGAATGCTCTTTTTTGATCAAGTTAGTAGTTCATGGGGGCATAGCGCATTTTTTGGTAGTTGATGGGGGAAAATGTAATTACCCCATTTTTTTTAAAGAAAATGAATAATATTTGTATCATATGATATGGTAAACTGGTGCTGTATAATTGCAACGCCCCGAGAAATTAATACAATGGTAATTAATTTCACAGTCGCCTCCCAATCCAATTCTACAAGGAATAAGACTTAGGGATCTCTACTCCTAAAAAAGAAAATATTACGCTATGAAAACATATAATATTCTATCAACATTAATAACAACCAGAGCATCTACTAAGAGTCATCACATTAACTAAAATCACATTATACATATCATCGATATAAAAGATCAAAACTAAACCTTAATACACAATTGAGCCTCAAATGATAATCCTACAACATCACCAAAAAGTACTAATTACCATGAGCGGCTTTCAGAATTTTGTAATCAGTCCTCAAGCATTAATTAGAGCAGTATTACTATGCCAAACGGTTGTAACTGTTTGAAGGTCCATCTCGAATCCAACATCTAAGATTATTCCTAATAGCTTCATCAAATTTTAGTAGCCAAAATAGCCAAAAACTGATTTTCTCTATTCCGATGAGCTTATTTTTTAAAGCACCTTCAACGGTCTCATTATTTTAATTATTCACTATCACTATTCCATTTGAATAATACTCTTTTTTTTTCCTTCCAGATTTCTTTATTCCTTTTCTATTTATTTATTTATTTTGAATGTTTGTCGTTTTCTAACGGTCATATTTTTAAAATGAATCAAAATGAACATATAAATATAGGCTAGAAAGTTGCCTACCTACGAAAGCCGAATAGATTTGATTTGAAGGATAACTATGAGCCTTCAAATTTGTTGAAATTCCACAACCCCGGATGTAGGGACTGCTATTTCATAATCGATTTTTGCAGGTCAAAGCAAGGACATAGGAACCCTAAAAGTAGGAGTTGGGAGAAGAAAATGAGAGAAAGAAAATAGTGCATGAGAGTTGGGAGAAGAAAATGGGAGAAATAATGGAAAAAAAGTGGTGCTGTGCCGACTGATCCGTGTGAGAAAGAAATGTGAAAAAAGCAAAAAAGAAAAAATAACAAGAGAAATAATATTTTTTTATAGTTTTTTAATGATTTGGTGAGTGAAAAGTACTCACAAAATTTGTGAGTACCGTTTACTTACCAAATTTTTTTGGTTAAAGTAGTGAGGCTGCTGGGAGTGGTTAAAGTTTATCATTTGGCAATGTCATCATGGATATAGTATAGATATAATATATGATGTAATAAGAGAATCATGTCATAGCTCAACACCATATGGTTTACCCAGGATATTAACTCATTCTCAATAGGGTTGGTGTTGTCCCGAAGAACCTATAATACAATTTTGGTGCCCAGCATATTATACGCTATCGTCTATCATTAGAAGCCCGACCGAGTCCGACTTCGGGTGGCCCACGCCACTAATGACGTCTGTCTATAATGACCATAAATCAAACATGATTGCGCCGGTCACAAGAACCATTGGATCTAAGGTTAAACATAAAAATAAACCTTTAACCATAAGGTTAACCTGTATAGTAAACCAATGGCCGTTATCCCGCACGTACCGATGTACCATGTCATACGATGCAATTATTTTTCACTATTTTTTATATGCATGCGTTTACAAAACATCATTTTCGTTATCTTATTAATTCATCACTTATTTTCACAAAGTAGAGTTCACATTTTGTCTAAAAAATATTTCAAGTGAGTTGTAAACATGCATGTATGATGTATATTGTAACACCCCAAAAATTAGATAATTGTTTTTACTTAACTGGGTGGGTTACTGGCAAACTCCTCACCTCAAGTAACTGGTAACTGATTGGAAGATTTACCCTTGAACTTAAATTAGAGAAATAATGGGTATGCGGAAGCGAAATCGTAATCTAAGATATTGTAGTTCTAAATTTGAAATAAAAGTATGTATCATCAAATACAGGCTCAGAGCATCCAAACAGACATTACTATAACACCAAGGTATTTCACAGTGGAAGAAAAACAATTGCGTAAGTCCACAACTTAGTAAATAAATATTCACAAAACTGTCCACTATCTTTCGAACCTTGGGTTAAAGATTTATATCACAGAAAGCTTAAATGTGGGGTTTTCACAATCGGTGTATATTGTTCCCGTTATTTTGCCAAGACAAACATGTAGTTTATTTTAAAGAAAAAATATGGCATAATTTCGGTAACAATAACATTATTTTGATATAGGAAAATCATGCATATATATATATATATATGTAATAGTTATATTCCATATGGTCTATTCTATGATATTAACCCATTTCAGGTAGAGTTGGCGCTGTCGCGAAGGTCGACCTGTAATACAATACCGATACCCCGTATATTGTACGCTATCGTCTATCACTAGCTGAATTTTTTGGTTTGGCTGCCTTGGAGTGGTTTTATTTTTGAAGAAATTTTCAAAAGGTTTCCACTTTGTCATCGAAACTAATTGTGCTAATTGCTTTACAGCTTTCCTTATTTTTGGTGAATGTTTAATTGGTTGGTTATTTTTTAAATAACGCTTTATATTAGTATACACCTATTCAATGCCCTTCTAGGTGTTGTGTGGAGTCTGGTTTATATTTTCAATATAGAATGCCAAATTCAATTTTAAATATATGCCCAACTAAAATACTCAATTCAATTTTAAATATTCCACTTGTCGCAATTTCAGGCCAACTCTCTTAAGGATTTGACTATTATAAATTTATAATTTTTAGGCCTATTGTCTCAAGCCGTGGGTTTCATTTTTTTTTTTTTTTTGAATTTTTAATTATTTAAAAATTAAATAAGCCTTAAATACAGTGTTATAAGATACATTTCACCTATAATCCATCCTATTTAACTCCAAATCTAAAAGTAGAGGGTGACATTGCAAATATTTTAAGATTGGATACCTAAATTGAGATTTTTTAAATTTAAAAGTGATTGGAAAAGCTATAGAAGTTCACGAGAATTAAGAAAGAAGAAGAAAAGGACGGAGTTTCGTAGATCGACTGATTGAAGCTTCTCAGATGGACGAGTTTCTGGTATATGATTGGACTCTCTCTTAATTAGTTCACTTCCATGTTGTAGATTTTCATTTTCCCGATGGTTAAATTCTAACAATTTAACCTATAATATCATGATCACAGAGGTTTAACTATTTGATTGTGAAGAAGATTGTCTGTGTGTAATGGAGTGCGTATACAAGAAATTAAAGCGATAATTTTTTTTTTTTGAACTAATAGCATGCGTTATTATTGATTCTAAAAAGCCCAAAGGCTTACATCTTGAGAAATGAGAGATATACCCCATACTCTTAAGTCAGAAGGATCTGACTTAAAAAACAATTGCCTAGACATAATCTCAAATCTTACTAGAATTACAATTAAGCCCCCCTTACAATGAAAAATTTCAATAAAACTTGAGCCACACATAGACAAACTGTACATAGAAACAAAGGAATACACAAACACATATAATAGAAAAATTAACCCAAGTCGGCAGTAGGGGGCACTGTCATCGCTGGATTCCAGCGCGTGTACGGCACGCGCTTCCTTCGGATTTACCAAACAGCAGATCGGCCTCCCTGTCTCCAGGCGCCACCTTTGCACGGTGAAAAGAGGTGCAGCGTGACCGTCACACGCTGCTCAAAGAGGCAGGACCAGAAGACACCGGTGGACCCATCTGAGTGGCGCGTGTCTCTCAGAAGCCGATGGAAAAGCGTAGATCTAACGTCAAAAAAATAGAGAAACAGGTAAAGTTCGGCCAAAACGCTCCATCGGCGACACGAACAATAACAACATCTCCCCACCGTACGTCTCAAGATGAACCTCCTGTCAAAGAAATGAGAAGAAGAAAAACCAACACAAAACTCCATAGCCCTGTAAAAACTCGGAGAAGGACAACCACCCCTGGATCTACCGAGGGAACAAAAACTCCACAGCCCTAATGGTTGGGAGAAATCTACTTCCATTGGCACACACCATGGAGGAACAAAAAATACTCCATAGCCCTAAAAGGGCAAGGAGGCACCACCACCGGGGGAGGGAGGCGTGGAACCTACCTCCCCGGCGAACATCAAACCAGAAAAGAACTTTCTCTCTTTAGGAAGTGAGAGCTTCTCTCTCTAGAGACAGACAGTTACAACTGCACTAGAGCGATTCTTGTGAACACAATTAAAGCGGTAATTGAGAGAATTTAAGATGAGGAGATTGGTCGTGCCTTTGCTGTGTAACTCATAAACCTAATAAACTTCCAACGGAAAAAGAAAAGAAAAGGATAATCTAAATGGAGAAATTCATATGGGTAAAAATTGTTGGAATAAGTGGCTCATATTATCTTAGTTATCATATCATATATGAGTAATGGTTCACCACTGCTTAAATATACATTTTTTCGCCATTTTGCTTATGTAGCAAGGTAGTCCCCCACTATTTTTTGAGTTATTTATTTATTTATTTATTTTTTAAAAATAAATTGATCTTTTTAGGCAAGGTGGTGAAAAGTTGTATCTTTGGATAGTGTTCAATCATCACTCTATCATATATATATATGGGATTTGATTCATGCACTACACCATCACAACAAGTGCACAACAACCCTTCACATGAGGGTGGGCCCTACACACTGGAGCTCACCCTCATGTGAAGAGTTGTTGTGCACTTGTTGTGTTGGTGTTGTAAATCTAACATTTTATATATATAAAAGTCGAGTTCCAACTTAGAATTGGCATAAAATTATGACACGTGGCGTGAACCCATAATTTTTAAACACTGAGCCAGTCTTTTAAGTAAAAAACTAGTTAATTTTAAAGGTTGAACCGGTTTTGTCATGATTTTAATAAATTTATTGTGCTTTAATGAGTCATTATAACACCATTAAGTGGTGAGATTTTTTTTTCAAAAAAAATTAAATTAAAAACATACTACATTAACTACCCATCATATCAGAGTTCTAACTTGGAATTGGCATAGAATTACGACACGTAGCGTGAACCCATAATTTTTAAACATTGAAGCAGTCTTTTAAGTAAAAAACTGATTAATTTTAAAAGTTGAACCAATTTTTTCATGATTTTAATAAATTTATTATGCTTTAATGAGTCATTATAGCTGCAGTAATTGGTGAGTTTTTTTTTTTTTTTATTTTTATTTTTTTTTTATTATATACTTCTTTTCGTTATAAACTGTGAACAAATATTTTAAAAAGTTTTACTTTTTATGTGAACAAATATACCTGTACTTTTACACACATTTTTTACTATAAATATGTTATGTTGTAACAATCCTAAATTATTATTCAATATAACCGCACTTCTGTAGACGTAGGCACATTGCTATACCACGTAAATTTGTGTCTTAATTTTCTTTTGCTTTCTCTCTTTTTATTTTATATTATTCATCATTGTTGTGCACGACAACAAACAAAAATGTAGGAATTAATTAAGAGCATATTAAGTTGGATAGTTACCAAGGTCCATGCATGCAGTAAAGTTAGCACAATTTGCGCTACTTCAACCAAGTTTTTTGGAAGAATTTCCTCTTAATGGTATATATCAGGGCTGGGATCTTTTTTTTTTTTTTTTTTTTTTTTTTTAAGAATAAGTGAAATTTTATTAAAACCAACAAGTAACGCCTTAGAGCATTCCTAGTAGCCTCATCAAAATAGCTAAAATTTTGATGAGTCAATTTGATGAAAATACTAAAAAACCACTCCCAGCAGCCTCACCATTTTAACCAAAAAGTTTTGATGAGTGAAATTACTCACCAATTCTGATGAGTAATATTCACTCACCAAATTTTGTTTCACCTTTCTCTCTCACATGATCAGCACACTTTTTTCCTTTTTTCTCTCATTTTCTTCTCCTATCTCTCACACGATAATGTCCTTATTTCATGGATATGAAAAAAAATTTGTAAAAATATTAAATAGAGAAATAATAAAAAAATCTGAAAAATTATTATTTAAATGGAATAGTGAATATTGACTAGTTAAAATTGTGAGGCTGCTGGAGGAATTTTAATAAAATGGCTCACCAGAATAGGAAAAAATAATTTTTAGCTATTTTTGTGAGTAAAATTTGATGAGACTACTAGGAATGCTAAGTCAAAAGTTGTTGTCAATAGAACCTAAACACACAACCAGAGCAGACAAAGCTCACAACCAACAAACACAGAACAACAAAAAAACATCAAAACCAGAACAGCAAGAGGAATATTCTAGTTTAAACAAAGAGCAATCTCCCTTTTCCTGAGATACGGGATCGAATTTCCCAATAAATCGACCTCATCAAATGCTCCTCAGTCTTTGGTCTCCCTTGATGCCTAATCTTATTTCTAGCTCTCCATAAATAGTACACAGCAGAACTCAAAGCTAGCCTGCATAAGACTCCCCTTAATCTCTTAGTTTTCCACTGCACACGTACACCCTACAACAATCATGCTAGTCCAATCAAAATCAAGAGCTGCAATGTTGCATATGTGCATTCAATTCTGCCAAACCCGGGAACTGAAACTGCATTGAAAGAACAAATGATCACGACTTTCTATCCCATGCCTACAAAAAACACACTTGAGTATCACCGGTATATCCCCAAGCCAAAAGTCTATCACATGTAATAAGCCTATTCTTCACAGCTAACCACATTAAGAACGCTTGTTTAGAGATGACATAAGGATCAGGGCTGGGATCTTACCCTTCATTGTAAATCAAAGGATGGCGATCTTGATGTCCACAAACTCAAAACAAATGGCTCCTACGAGTTCGACTTTAAACCAAACTTTTGGGGGTGAATACCAGGGGTAGAGCCAAGGGGGTCGAGAGGGGGCACATGCACCCCCCCCCCCCTCAACCTCCAAAAATATCTCTTACTCATGGTAAAAAATCTTCTAGATGCCCTTTTTGTCTACCCTCAACTGCAAAATTAGGGACAATCGAAACCCAGTCACCAAAGTTCAGCAGCCGGGAAGTCTTCAAATTTTTGTCGTTTAGGTTAGAACCAGATGAAAATGGGGAAGAAGATGATGAGAATCACAATGCCCCTTAAACACACCGTTTTAATAAATTTGTTGGATTGTTTGTGGCCTTGTGGCCCTGTGGGCCGTTGCCTTAGTTCCTTTCTTTCTTTTGTTTATTTTTTATTTTTTTGTAAGTTGAGTCAGTGGGCTTAGGGAAAAAAAAAAAACGTCTGTGGGGTGGACCCATGGGTCGTGCTGACTTAAAAACAAAAAGTAAAAAACAATGGTGTGTTTAAACTCGTATATACCTTCTTCTTTTTTTTTGAAAAAAAAAAAAGAAAAGCCTCAATTATAGGTGACTTAAAAAAAAAAAAAAAGAAAAAGAAAAAGAAAGAAGAAGAAGCAGATAGTATATTAAGACCTAAATCTAGAAGGAAAAGTTGAGCAAGAGATAAGATCATTGACAATGAAAAACAAATTTGCAAATTGAGAATTGCGATTTAAACTTTTTTGAAATTCTAAAGTTTTTTTTTTTTTTTTTTTTTTTTTTTTTTTTTTTTCAGTTTGCCAATTCTTTTTTCTTCAAGCCTTTAACAATTTAAATCAATTGCTTTTTCAAAATTTCCCATTTCTTAAAAAATTTCAAGTATGTAATCAAACTTTAATTTTGATTAATTGTTATGAATATATATATAGATTTTCCTACATATTTTAATTGTATGAAATATATAATGGTAGTTACCTGAAATTCTAAAGAACAACAATGATTTTATTATGCACCATTCAAATTCTAAATCAGCTCGTGCCAAGGTAGATTTAACAAATATAAAAACATACATTTGCTTAAGAGAAGCTTAAGAGGCACAAAAAAAAAAAAAAAAATCATTCCAAATGGCTTTTTCTTCACTTTTGAAGAGATGCTTATTCTTTACTAAATCAAAAGAGAGTTTTTTGCTCAAAGCTTTTATATGACATAAAGTGTAAGAACCTGATAAAAATATACTAAATGTTCATTGTTAACATGTCACATTTTTAATATATAGCATTTTCATATTGTTTGATGCATGAAATGACCTAAATTCATATAATTTGAGAATCTACAATTTTAAAGAAATTTTAGAGGATCCTGATCCTCTATATATAGGTCTAGTCCATACAATTTTATGTATAATTCAATATACAGTCATATTCTATACAGTGTTATTTAGTTAATTAAATGAATCCCATTTTCCTTTAATCGGGCTCCTTGACCGTTGAGAGTATAGTTTAGTGTTAAAAGCGTAATTCGTTATATTAAAGGGTAATTACCTTTTTGTCTCATCAACTACCGGTTATTGTCAACATGTCACCACGAACTAACATCTCGACTAAAAGAGAGTATGAAACTACTATTTTCCTACTGTTAACCCCCTTCTGTCAGTCAAATCAGTGAAAAAACTTAAATACCCTAACTTAAAATCAAAATTTACATAAAATACCCTCAAAATTAAACAAATTAAAAAAAGAAAAAAAAAGAAAAGGAAAGAAAGGGTGGCAGCCACCCCTTTTCAATTTTTTTTGTTTATATATATATATATATAAAGTTTAATATTTTTTATTAAATTAACTATTTGAGGGCATTTTTGTCTTTAAACAAAAATTAACGTCTAAAAATGAAATATTTCGTCCGATTTAACTAGATTCCCTAACGGAAGGGGGGTAACAGTATGAAAATGGTAGTTCTATGCTCTCTTTTGTCGATATGTCAGCTCGTGGTGGCAAGTTGCAAATGTCCGGTAGTTGATAAGGAAAAAAGTAATTACTCCTTATATTAATCTTTCAATAGTTTAAGGTTCCTTCGGTATGTTTGATTAATATTTTGATAAAAAAAAGAAAATATATTTCTTAGAATAGACCTTCTCCGGGCGTCGCGTTTACATACATTCAAATTGGTTAGTTAGAAATTTCAAAAAAAAAAAGAAAAAGAAAAAAAGAAAAAAGAAAAAAAAAGACTATGAAATTACTTTGTTTTTGAATTGGATCGATCAATATATACTTCCGAATGAATGAGTATAAATAAAGGATTCAAGGATAAAGAGTACATGATCATCTCAATGCCAAATACTTCCTGATCAGTTGTATTGGGCTAGCCCACAAGAAATATCACCATTTTCCAATGAATGTGTTCCGATCCATTGAAGGTTTGAATCAATTAAAAACAAATCCCCCAGCTTACAAGAGAAATCTGAATGACTTCTAAATTAATTGCTCTCCATGCAATGTATATACATCCGTAAACAATTACAGATATTTTTATAACTAGGCAAAGTACATGATCATGTAATAAGGTACCTGCAGCTAGAAGATCAGGTGTTTATTTAGAATGGTGCAAGTTTGTAATAAAAACATATATATATATATATATATATATATATATATATATATATATATATATATATATATATATATATATATATTTACCTCAAAATTTCCTAGGAAACGTATAGCATATGAGGATATCAGACCATCTTGACACATAGGTAATTAGGTGGTCGGTCAATAATTATGTTTTGGGTGGCAAAAGATCATATCTCATAACATATATCATACTTGTCGTTCTTTTTGTTATGTTGACAGGCAAAATAAGCAGTAATCCTCCAAAAGCATTTACTGCACCGTGGAGAGTCCCTACTATACTTGTAGATATCAAACCAACGAGATAGATCACCTCTGGTTCGATCTTTCCACTGAAAGTTACAGAAATATCGTGTTCTCCCCCAAAAGTTTGGTTTAAAGTTGAACTCGTAAGAGCCATTTGTTTTGAGTGTGCGGACAGCAAGATCGTCATCCTTTGATTTACAGTGAACCGTAAGATCGGCGCCATCAGGTATACTATTATAGATTGTGACGAAAGCTCGAGTTTTTTGGAATAAAGCTTCTGCAAAAATATTAAACCCAGTCGTAGACAACATAAGCCACATAATTAGTAGCAACATTACATTTCTGCTGGATGAGATGAAGATCATGTTGTTTGTTTGTTGACAATGCTGGGTTGCTTTCTAAGAGAAATTCGAAAGAATTTAAAGTTTATGGTCTCCATGCACTGTATAAATAGCGGTGAAAACTAGAGGCTGGAGATGGTAAAAAACAGACATTGAAGTCGTCAACGTATACTATTTGAAGGTAATGTGACTGTCATCCTTTGAATTCCTAGTTTACATTTGCTAATTTTGTATATATTCCAATAACAAATATGCGTCTTAGGTCTTCCCACTATTAAGGGGGAAAGATCCATTCCAACAATCATACGAATAATAATTTACTGCCACATTTTTATACAATTTTTCACCACCTTACTTATGTGGCAAGGTGGACTTCCACCTTTCTTTTATTTTTAAAACTTAAAAAGTAGTAGGGGACCACATTGCCACATAGACAATGTGGTAAAAAGTTGTATAAAAAGGTAGTAATGAATCATTACTCCAATTATATATATATAGATATATATATATGATCTTTTGTAATCACAATACACAACTGTTGACTACTTTGCTCATGTGGCAAGGTGGTCCCCTAGCTAGCTAGCTTTAGGGTTTTTTTTTTCTTAAAAATAAAAATAAAAGTTGGCACGTGACAAAAAATGATTAAAAATTGTATCTTGGAGTGGCAATGTATCATATTTCATTTATATATATATAAGAGAAGGAATGCTACCAAACAAAACTTGGTTGAAGTCTTTTTTTATTCAAGTCTTACACACAAACGATGCTAGCTTGTCCATAAATTCACAACAACTTCTAGTGCATTGAGACCCGATAAGATCAACAGCAATATCAATGACTCAGGTTTTAGGGCTTGTTTGGCTGTGCGATTTTTTTTTATATTGTATTCTACTATTCTTTACAATATTTAAAATTTATTTTTTATTTTTTTATTAAAAAATGAGATGGTACGGTGCAAATCGGAGAGCAACAGAGGGGCAAAAGCGCAGATTCATGATTGAAAATTGGTGTTAGTCTATGATTATGATACCATGAAGAAATTAATAAAGAAACTGAAAAATAAATAAACAGCATAATAAATAGAAAAAGAAGACAATATCCTTTATTTAGTTCGATTTATGACCTACGTTTACAGAATAAATAGAAGGGTTAGATGCGTTTTTGCCCCCTGAGTTTTAAAGACTTTATTTTTTGCCCCATGTGGTTCATTTCGACGATTTCGTATCGTAAATGGTACCTCGTTTATGACTAAATACAAATATGGTACCTCCGTCTAAACTTCCGTCCAAAAATTGATGAAATTCCACGTCAACACCTCTAAGGAGCTGACATGTGTCCTATGTCTAATTAATTTTTTTTTTAAAAAAAAACTAAACTAAAATAATAAAAAAGAAAAAAATACACATAACCCCCTTAAACTACCACCTCATTGTCAATGTCTCCCATAAACTATCAATTGTGTCAATGTCTCCCCTAAACTATCAATTGTGTCAATGTCTCCCTTTAAAGTATAAAAAAAATCAATGTCCCCCCTAATTACAAAAATACCCTCCATAAAATTATTAAAATTATATATATATATATTAACAAAAAGTTATACAAAAAAAAAAACAAAAAATTAAAAAAATAAATAAATAAAAACTAGTTTTTTTTTTTTTTGTTTATTTGTTTGTTTGTTTGTTTTTTAATGATTTTCAGTTCTCTTTTTTTTTTATTAAAAAAGAAAAAATTATTCATTTTCGGTTTTTTTTTCTTCTTTAATTTTTTTGGTTTTTTTTTTAGTTTTTTTTTTTTTAGAATTTATAAGGACAATTTTGTCTTATTTAAAAAAAATTAAGGTCATTTTTATCTTTTTGTTGGTCTTATGGGAAACATTGACATTTTTTGGTAGTTTGGGAGGCACATTGACAATTGAGTGGTACTTTGAGGGGATTATATGTATTTTTCTCAATAATAATAAAAAAAAGCCTTTAAAAAATTTAAAAAAAAAAAAGAAAAAAGAAAAAAGAAAATGAGCCACCCTCATGGCCGGTCTGAGGGTGGCATGGCCCAAGGGCCAAACCCTAAACCTATTTTTTTTGTTCACTCTCTCTCTCTCTCTCTGGCCTTATGGGGATGGTCGAACCCACTCCCAGGCCAAAGGGGGGTGGCTCAAGGCTCTTGAGGGTGGTTTTGGCCACCCCCATTTTCTCTTTGGGGTGGCCGAACCAAGGGCCATGGGGTGGTTCGGCCACCCCCAAACCGGCTATGGGGATGGTTCAAGCCACCCCTTCTTTTAAAAAAAAAATAAAAAAATTAAAGCTTTTATTTTTTTTAAAAGTTTTTAGATGTGTTAACGTGAACTTCCGTCAGTTTTTGGACAGAAGTACCAGCTCCATCTTTAACCATAAACGAAGTATCATCTACGATATGAAATGAATTATAGTCGGCAAAAAAATAAAGTCGTTAAACCATAAGGGGGTCGAACGTAATAGAAAAAGAAGACAAAAGCCTTTACCTTTAACATGTTATTCAAAAGGTTTCCATTTCGTCAACAAAATTTTGTGTTTGTGCTAAATGTTTATGTCTGAGTAAATAAAACTCAAACGTACGTTGGTGCATACTTAATGGGCAGTTCGTATGGATCAGCAAAGCCCATGAATTGGCCAAATGTCTTAGTGCATGTTTGGGTAACCCATGCTTTTTTTTATTATTATTATATTTTATTATTTTTGGAAAACATTTGTGGGTGGATTTTTTAAATTCAAATTCTACTCAAGTTTTATCCAACTTTTTTTCAATTTTGTCTCCGGTTCTTTAAATCATCCAAACATAATTAAAAAAAAATTCCTCGGTATTCAAATATTTAAATATAGTAAAGAATATTATAATACAATACAAAAAAATCGCACACCCAAACGAGCCCTTTAAACCTAAGTCATTGATATTGTTGTTGATCTTATCGCATCTCAATGCACTTGAAGTTTTTGTGAATTTATGGACAAGCATCGTTTGTGTGTAAGACTTGAATAAAAAAAGACTTCAACCAACTTTTTTTGTAGCATTCCCTTTGTTATGCTTGTACAAACGGAGGGGTTAACCGCTCCGCAACCACTTTTGAAAGTAGTTATAAATAGTCGCTAACCGCCTAGGCGGAGGCAGTTAGCGGTTATAAAGGGTTGCAGTTAGCGGTTAATAATCGTCTACCATATATATATATATATATATATATATATATATATATATATATATCTATGTTTACACTTACAAGCCTGCAGCTGGCGTTGTTTTGGTATTTTAAATACCAAAACGATGTTGTTTCATATATCTATGTTTACACTTACAGGCCTGCAGCTGGCGTTGTTTTGGTATTTTAAATACCAAAACGATGTTGTTTCATACCATGAGTGATTGAGTCTGATTTAGCCTTTTAGGGTTTCAAACACATTTCATTTCACACGATTTCTATTTTCTATTGCGCTGTTTGCTTTGCTCTCCTGCCTCTTCGCCACTATCGTTTGTTGTGCAGATTATAATACTCGCAAGTGCACGAATCGTTTGCAATATAGCGTTTTGCAAGTACGAGGTCGATTCCACAGGGAATTGTGTTGCAAAAATTAATCTCTATTCAAACTAATCCTATTTTAACCTAGTTCCAAATTTAGTGATTTTTAACAAAAGAAAATATAAACAAAAATAATGAAAATAAAGAGGTCTAGGGTTTTGGAATCCACACCCACTAAATCACAACAACGTAGTCTCATGCTCATCACACATATTTTGAATTCTCTCATACAAATCTTAGGTATGCTCTACTTTGCTTCAAAAGTTGTTTAAATCATTCGATGAATCCATACTTGCACAAATCACAAAAGATATCTAGTTTTGACTAAATCATCACATGTATCCATGGAATGAAACACAACGAATATCCAACATTTTGATAAATGAAAACCCAAGCCATCAATTTAATGAAACTATATCAAATCATCACTTGTATCCGGAAATCACAAGAGATATCCAACAATAATCTCAATAATTGAAGTAGAACAATGAGAAATCAAAACCCACACTACAAAAAAATCTGGATTTCTAGACGGTTTGAAACCGTCCAGAAATTGGAAAAAACCGTTTGGAAAACGGTCCAGACGGTTTTTTCTGGACGGTTTCAAACCGTCCAGGAAAATGGATCGCTAATTCGGGTTACAGACGGTTTGGGCAAAACCGTCCGCAATTCCAGACGGTTTGGACCAAACCGTCCGGAACCAGTTCTGGACGGTTTTGCCCAAAAACCGTCCAGAATCTGTTTTTTTTTTTTTTTATATATATTATTATAATTATTTTTATTTTTTATAATAATAATAATGTCTCGAAGATCAATCCCGCAAGTTTTTCTCCTTTTCCTCGCACTCGTGAACCTCTTTTGCATCAAATTTTCTCTCATTTTCCAGTCTTGCGCTCTGATCCTTTTCCCATTGGTACTCGGCGAGAATGCAAGTACTCTTGAAGAAATCGTAACAAAAAAAAAAAATCAGATGTTTTTAGTTGTTTCACCTGAAATGATGCAACACAACCTAAGATATATATCACAATCTGATCATGCAAATGTATTTTCTCAGCAACCAAACAAAGCAGAGAAAATATGAGAATAAAAAATCAATCTTTGCAGTAAATAAACCAAAAGCACGAAGCTCATTCTCGAAGTTGAAAATGCAAGAAAAACTTCCAAAACACCCAGAAATTCACAAACTTCGCCTAATTTTCCAATTTTTACAAATCAGATTAACACACAAAATCTCAAACCCACATACAAATAAACAAGAGCCCAGATCTGGCCGGCTGTGTCCCAGATCTTGGCCGGGGGTACCGTTCTTGGCCGGCTGTGTCCCAGATCTGTGCCTTGACGCTCTTGTGCTGGAAACGACGCCAGATATCGGTGGTGGGTGGACCGAGGGGTAGTACCCTGCTGAGGGGAAAAGAGAGAGCGTGAGAGAGAGAGACTCGAGATCAGAGACGTGAGAGAGAGCTAGTGCAACCTTACTTGCAGTTGCCTCATGGTGGTCGACCTGGGTCGCTAGGTCGCTGAACCGCCGGGAGAGAGGGAGAGAGAGAGAGAGAGGCGTTGGGGGGAGGAGGCCGAGTGTATGGGGAGGGTCGGAGGGACATTAGGGAGGGATTTAACAGGGAAAGTAAAGGAAGGCGGGCAGGAGATAAGAACATGGATTTTTTTTTGAAAAATTCATAAAAATAAATCCAGACGGTTTGCGTCTGGAAAAAATTGAAGAAATTTTAAATTTCTATTTTTGGACGGTTTTTAATCAAACCGTCTGGATTTTTTCAGACGGTTTGATTAAAACCGTCCAGAAATATAAATTTAAACACGGTTTGGTTAAAACCGTCTGTAAAACTTTAATTCTAGACAGTTCTAAAAACCGTCTAGAAAAAAACCGTCACGAAACGGTCATTTTTTTGTAGTGCCATAAGCTCAAATAGCATAAACAAGCATGGAAACTCAGTTTCTCTTCAATGGTGAGGTTTCATCCTCAACCCTAGACGAAATTTCAGCTACACATAACTAAAGAAAGCATAAATAAACAACAAGAATGCATTAAAAATCAAAGAAACTTACAAAGAATTGAAGTTCTAGGTCAAAATCAACCCCAAAGCCCTAAACTACAGTGAGAACGGCGCCTAGGGCGCTTCCAAGCGGCCTCCTCTCCTAAAAATGAGGAAAGAATGGTATTTATAGAGTTAGATAGGGTTTCTAAAATTCCAACTCCGCATAAATTCAATCGATCGATTTTATAATCGATCAATCGACTTCGGGCAATTTTCGATCGATCGACTTGAGATTCGATCGATCGACTTTCCAGCAATTCTGAATTTCCAGCTTTTTATGTATTTTCACTTGAAAATTATCATTTTTCTCTTAATGTCCTGCAAAAACGCAAAAACACCAAAACTAACCAAAACATCAGAAAATAACAAAGCTAAAGGTTTAACTAATCTAAATTAAGGGGTCCAAATATACACTTTTTGGCACTCATCATCGTTCCTCTCTGCTCAGCTCAAGCTCGGTGGCTCTACCATTATTGTCTTTGATGTCGTTGTTGACTCTACTAGACTGCTACTCCGTAAGCTTCTCTTTCTCACCCTTTCTTTTCATACGTGCTTTTTTTGACGTCAGTTTTGTTTAGATTTGTAGTGTCTATAGTCTGTTCTTTGCATTTTGATGAAATTTGGTGCCGTTTTGGTCATAGTTGTTTATGATATATGCTTCAGATTATGCTTGACTTGTGCGGTTGTCATTTTTGCTTTCATATTATGACTTCTACTTTGATTGGTTTTGTTTAGATCTGTAGGGTATATAGTCTGTTCTTTGCATTTTGATGAACTCTGGTGTCATTTTGATCATAGTTGTTTATGATATATGCTTCGGATTATGCTTGACTCGTGCGGTTGTCATTTTTGCTTTCATATTATGGCTTCTGCTTTGATTATCAAATTATGTGAATTCAAGCCTTTCTTACATCGAACGGCGTGAAAAATGCTACATAATTAAAGGTATGACATGTTTTTGAGGCAAAAAAAAAATAAAAATCATTCCAAAAGGCTTTTTCTTTACTTTTGAAGAGACGTTTTTCTTTACTAAACCAGAATAGAGTTTTTTGCTCAAAGCTTTTTTGTACGACATAAAGTGTAAGAACTTGATAAAAATATTCTCAATTCTCATTGTTAACATGTCACATTTTTAATATGTAGCATTTTTTTATGCCGTTTGATACATAAAACGACATAAATTCACATAATTTGTGAATCTACAATTTTAAAGAAATTTTAGGGGATCGTAGTCCTCTATATATAGGTCCGGCCAGTCTGCACAATTTTATGTGTAATTCAATATACAGTCATATTTTCTACAGTGTTATTTAGTTGTTTAAATGAATTCCATTTTCGATCCCTTAATCGGGCTGCTTAATTGATCGTTGAGAGTATAGTTTAGTGGTAAAAGTGCAATTCTTTATATTAATCTTTCAATAGTTAAAGGGTTCCTTTAGTTTGTTTGATTACTATTTTGATAATACTAATAATAATAATAGACTTTCTCGTGTTTACATTCAAATTGGTTAGTTAAAAAAGAAAAAAAGAAAAAAAAAAGACAACTATGAAATTACGAAACATAATTACTGTTATTTTTATAAATAGGCAAAGTGCATGAGTACTTTTTTCACAATTCATGTGATAAGGTACTTGAAGAGCTGTTTATTTAGAATGGTGCAAGCTTGTAATAAAAACAGATAGCATATATATATATACCTCAAAATTACCTAGGTATTAAACCCATAGCATATATCATACTTGTCGGTCCTTTTCCTATATTGAGACGCAGTATAAGCATTAATCGTCCATAAGCATTTACCGCACCGTGGAGAGTCCCTGGTATACTTGTAGATGTCAAACCAAGGAGATTGATCACCTCTGGTTGGATCTTTCCACTGAAAGTTACAGAAAAATCGTGTTCTCCCCCAGAAGTTTGGTTTGAAGTCGAACCCGTAAGAGGCATTTGGTTGGAGTTTGTGGACACCAAGATCGCTATTCTTTGATTTACAGTGAACCGTAAGATCCACGCGATCAACTATATTGTTAAAAATTATGACATAAGCTCGACTTTTTTGGAATAAACCTGCTGCAACAATATTAAACCCAGTCATAGACAACACAAGCCACATAATTAGTAGCAACATTACATTTCTAGTAATCATGTTGTTTGTTTGTTTATTTGTTGACGATGCTGGGTTGCTTTCTAAGAGAAATCCGAAAGAATTTAAAGTTATGGTCGGTCAGTCTCCACACACTGTACATATATATATAGAGGTGAAAACTAGAGGCTCGCCGGCCAGAGATGGTAAAAGAAGAAATTGAAGTGGTCAACGTATACTATTTGAAGGAAATGTGACTGCATGTCATCCTTTGAATATATGCCTAGTTTACATTTGCATGCTAATTTTGTACATATTCTGATAACAAATATGCTTCTTAGGTCTTCCCACTATTAAGCTAGGGAGAAGATCCATTCCAACAATCACACACATATATATAAAAGAGGGAATGCCACAAAAAAAAAAAAACTTGGTTGAAGTCTTTTTTTAGTCAAGTCTTACACAAATGATGATTGTCCATAAATTCACGACAACTTCAAGTCCATTGAGACGCGATAAGATCAACAACAATATCAATGATTTAGGTTTTAATGGCTTGTTTGGGTGTGCGATTTTTTTTTGTATTGTATTTTACTATTCGATCTTTACCTTTAGATGAGTTTTGGAGAGAGAGAGTGTGTGAAAGAAAGAGAAAAAAAAAAAAAAAAAAGATGCATGTGTGAATATATAGTGCAACTCCACCACAAATGCATAATAAATGCATTTTGCATTTGATTTACATAATTGGATGGAGGGACTTTTTAGTGAATTGGTTAGCCATTTTAGCTTAAAGATAAAGCATATTTGTTATTGGAATATAAACTTTTTTAA
This sequence comes from Alnus rubra, assembly GCA_028654335.1. Lineage (NCBI taxonomy): Eukaryota > Viridiplantae > Streptophyta > Magnoliopsida > Fagales > Betulaceae > Alnus > Alnus rubra. Next base: position 182,931 of record JAJPGS010001383.1, on the reverse strand, counting down.
TAACAAGTCAAAGGTAAAGGCTTTTGTCTTCTTTTTCTATTTATTCTGTTATTAAAAAAGTTTCTATTTAGTCAACAAAATTTTGTGTTTTTGCTTAATGTTTATGTCTGAGTAAATAAGACTCAAACCTGCTTTAGTGCATACTTCATGGGCAGTTCGTTTGGGTCACCTAGGCCCATGCACTAGCCAAATGTCTTAGTACATGTTTGAGTAACTCATGGTTTTTTTTTTTTTTTTTTGGAAAACATGTTTGAGTGGATTTTTAAAATTCAAATTTTTCTCAAGTTTTTTTCAAGTTTTTTTAATTTTATCTCAACTTCTTTAAACCATCATATCATAAAGAATAGTAGAATACAATACAAAAAAAATTACACATCCAAACGAGCCATTAAAACCAAAGTCGATCATTGACATGGCTGTTGATCTTATTGCGTCTCAATGCACTTGAAGTTGTGAATTTATGGACAAGCATCGTTTGTGTAAGACTTCAATAAAAATGGACTTCAACCAAGTTTTTTTTGGTAGCATTCCCTCCTTCATATATATATATATGATTGTTGGAATGTGACGCCGGACATAATAGTAATTATTTTGCAGGCTATACAATAGGCAGTTTGCAAGGAAGAAAACAAAAAAATTATCCCAAAACACAGACAATCTCTGAATTTCAATGAAAATACCAATAATCAATCGTCTGTAAAAAACACTTACAAGCCGGGCTAATATAGCTAAAATTTCGACATTTAGTAGGATTTTACCAAAAATAGCAAAACCCTAATAACTCTAATAGAACGAAATACGGAATAAAATAAGTAGACTGCCAAAAATCCGGCCATCAGGCACAAAATCACATCCTAAACAATAATTGAAAAGTTACCATAAATGGAAAAAAAAATCTAAAATTAGGTTTTTGGAAGGGAAAACAGCGGATTTTTGGCTCGAAACGAGATGCACCAAGCATAGTTGGGTGGCCACGATGTGCGCGCTGAAGAGAGCTTTTCGAATTGGGGTCATATGCGCGAATCGGACACTTGTAACCAAAGTTATGGTCAAAATACTGTCGCACACTTAAAAATTGTCTCAATTAGGTTAGATCACGATTTCTTGCCAATCTTGCGCTGATTTGCCCTCTCGAGGTAATTCAGCACCATTAATGTACAATCTGACAACTCAGCATCGTCTGACACAGATCCCCCTGCATCAGAATGGATCTTCCCCCTTAATAGTGGGAATTAAGACCTAATTAGAAGCATATTTGTTATAATTGGAATATACACAAAATTAGCAAATGTAGACTAAGCATTCAAAGGAATGGTATACATTGACAACTTCAATTTCTTCTTTTACCATCTCCGACTCCGGCCAGCCTCTAGTTTTCACCTCTATATACATACAGTGCGTGGAGACCGACCATAGCTAATTTAAATTCTTTCGGATTTCTCTTAGAAATTAAGCAACCCAGCATAGTCAACAAACAAACAAACAACATGATCATCTCATCGAGTACAAGAAATGTAATGTTGTTACTAATTATGTGGCTTATGTTGTTTATGACTGGGTTTAATATTGTTGCAGCAGGTTTATTCCAAAAAAGTCGAGCATATATACGTTGAAATCCAGAATGGTTTGTACAGGGACTTGGATCTTACCGTTCACTGTAGATCAAAGAATGACTATCTTGGTGTCCACATACTCAAGACAAATGCCACCTACGAGTTCAACTTTAAACCAAACTTTTGGGGGAGAACACGATATTTGTAACAGTTGCCTTGAACTGTTACTGTAATTCAGTGAAGAAAAATGAAAGAAGGAAGAAATCAAGAAAGGAGAGAATGGAATAGAGAATTGTATTTGATAGGGCCAATTCGAGATGGCTAATCTCCGAGTTCTTGGCAATTCAAGGAGCCAAGGGCTTCCATCGTTCACAAGTGAACAAGCTAACAATTCAATCGATACCCTCCTAATCTTCCACCGAGACTTATATAGCCTCTTACAAAACGCACGCCTCATAGACTAAAACGACACTCTCTAAGAAAAGCTTAAAACGACATAGTAAATGAATAAAATGACAAAGCTCTAGTTGGCCCACAAAACACACCATTTAATCCCTTCTAGAAGAACCCAACTGGACTGCACTTCACTTTGCTTGCTCCAAAAACTGCCACGTTAATTCACATAATAGACCTGTGACAATATTTCTGTAACTTTCAGTGGAAAGATACGAATGGTGATCGATCTAAGTGGTTTGACATCTACAAGTACACTAGGAACTCCCGACGGTGCGGTAGATGTCGTTGGAGGCTTGATGCTTATGTTCCATGTCAATATAACCTGAAGAGCAAAGTGTATGATATATGCTATAAGTATTATTCCTAGGTAATTTTATGTATGCTAATGCTATATATATATATGGTTTGCATGGAGACTATTTGGAAGTCATTAGATGTCTCTTATAAAGGAATTCTTTTTCTTTTGTTTAATTGTTTCAAACTTTCAATGGAAAAATGCATTCACTCGACTATGGTGATAGTACTTCTTGTGGGCTTCATGTTCTTGGCGGTTGGGCCCAACAAAGCATATATTCCTGTAATTATAAAGTTCACCATTAATCTGCACCCTCCCTGCTCCTGTTATAGAAAGAATTGCAATATTTGAATTGTTGTAGTGATAAGTTCAATTAAAATTAATATCATCAATGAAATTAAAAAAAGTTGTAAATGCCAATACGAGTTTTCTGTTTGTTTGTAAAGAAGTAAAAAATAACTACTAATTAATTATAATCACAAGGAACTGTGAGAAAGAAAAAAAAAAAAAAAAGAGGAAAGGGAAAGAGAGAAGAGAGAGGCCCAAGAGAAATATTAAAAAAGAAAAGAAAAGAGATACATTTGTAACATTATTCAAAAATTCAAGACAAATCTATTTTGCAGTTTTAATAGATAATGGGATGAAATGTTTTTTTTATGATTTTCCTTCACTAAATATTCTAGTTAAAAGTGAGAGATGGATAATCTATTGGGAATACTATGAGTGCCCTTGTGCGCTCAATCCCAATTATATTGCGCTGGAGCGTCTGTGTGCTCGAGCTCACAATGTTGGCTGTTTGAATTCCTACGCACGATCGTCTGGTTATGCGCACCAGCGCATGTGCGCTCGATCCCTTCTGGTTTGTGCTCGAGGACGTTGCCTTGGCAGATAATTGGAATTGTCCTTTTAAGCTCAAAACTGATGGCTTACATGTCATTTGTCTTAAAAATCTGAAAGTGTGTAAAACACTAAGGCCTCGTTTGGTTTGCGAAATAAACCCCCGGAATAGAATGACTATGGAATAGTCATTCTTATGTTTGGTAGAGATCTATGCATTGGAATAGTTATTCCAATTGGAATACCTATTCCCTTACAAAGAGGAATACTTAACAATGCAAAACATTATATTACAAAGAAGTTAAGGGGTTAACAAATGAGAGTTAAGAGACTTGAATGTGTAACATTCAGCGCTTATTAATATGATTCTCACATTTTAAGAGACACATGTCATTTTAAGACAAATCAAAAAACATATACTTATCACATAATAAGAAACACATGTAAATTTTAGAAATTGATTTATAAGAAATAAGATGATTCTAGAAATTTAAACGCACTCGGCCAGCAAATCTAGGAATTGTTAAACCAAAAAAGCAAATCTGTTTGTTTGGTAGAGGAGCTTTTGAAAGCGATAGAATCGTCTATCACCAATCAACAAAATGAACTAAAAAGAGTAATTAGTACAAGTCAAAAGCACCAGTAAAATAAAGTGTTCCTTTTACCCCCTTCACTCTTTCCTTAAGGTTATATATATATATATATATATATATATATATATATATATATATATATATATATGTGTGTGTGTGGAATGAATAATATTATTTAGTAGATTGTTATACGACTTTTGTATAATTTGGATGATATAATAGTAAAAATTAGCCTTATTTGTAAAAAGAAAAATTAATGATTGATATGATTTTCACTGTTATGCCATTCAAATTGTATGACAGTTGTATATCAATCTACAAAATAGCATTTTCTATACACAAAATATACCCCTAGGACATCCGTACCAAAGCTAGCCCCAAGCCCCAAAGTTTTCTTAAAAAAAAAAAAAAAAAAAAAAAATCCCATAGTTTTGCTTGGGATTTTTTTTTTTTTTTTTTTTTTTTCAATTTTGCTCTCCAAATCCCAAATGCTGACTCTGCCCTGAGTCGAGAAAAATGATTTTGAAAGCATCTTGAATGTTTATCTTTGGGTCTAGTGTGCCTGCGCGTGTTGCAACTGATTTGATTTTTCCGGTATATTGTAACGGACGAAAGTTTTCAAGGACTTGTGGAACTATCAGCTTCTTGCAATTGTATAATAATCCTCTTCCTCCTTTACCACCTGCTTGATATCTTCACTAACTACCTTCTGGATCAAATAGTTAAGATTACAAGTTGTAGTTGTGTCTTCTGAATGGATACCAGACACATGCTAGCTAGGTATTAGAGTTTTGTCCTGCTTGTCTTCAAGAGCGTTCCCATGATGCCATAAAGTGCCTCTTTAAGATTGCGTTGTTCGCAATGTCGTCAGGATATATCTGTCTGGATATGTCTTATGTCCATACGAACACCCCTAAACCCGAGAGGGCCTGTTTGCTTAGTCATCTATCTCTTCTGGTAATGGCCAGTACTTTCTGTAATGTCCTCCGCAGTATGCCATCTAGACATCTTTTCTTCCTGTCCGAACATTCAGCTTTGTACTTGTCTTATTTCAGCAGTTTCTTTGCACCTCTTCAATTCTTCATCAACTGCAAACCTAAGTAGGAGGTACCCAAAATCCAATAAACATAAAATAGATTTTTGGACACCGAATGAGCCACTCTATAAAACCTAACATAATGGTTTGTTGAATACTGATGAAAGTGTCTTCTTTTGCTTGAAATGGAGTTTGTACTCCTTCCAAGTGTCAGCTAGTTTTTCAACAAGAAAGCTTTTGAGTAGACCATCACCCTCTTTGGTCAATTAGACCACTATATTATGAAATTCATGAATTTGAGAAGTAATGCGCTTGTCATCAATCATTTGAAAGTGTAAGAAATTGCTAGCCACAAATTAATTTCTTAGTGCCCGGCCTTATCCTCAATTACATATCTACCGTTAATAATTACCTAATTCATCCCATAAATCCTTAGCAATAATAAAGTTGCAATAGACATCAAATAACTCATTTATATGAGCCACCTCTATATATATACAGTGTGTGGAGACCGACCGACGTATCACAACTTTAAATTCTTTAGGATTTCTCTTAGAAAGCAACCCAGCATAGTCAACAAACAAACAAACAAACAACATGATCATCTCATCGAGTACTAGAAATGTAATGTTGTTACTAACTATGTGGCTTATGTTTTTTATGACTGGGTTTAATATTGTTGCAGCAGCTTTATTCCAAAAAAGTCGAGCATACGTTGAAATCAAAATGGTTTATATAGGAACATGGATCTTACCGTTCACTGTAAATCAAAGAATGACGATCTTGGTGTCCACACACTCAAGCCAAATGCCACCTACGAGTTCGACTTTAAACCAAACTTTTGGGGGAGAAGACAATATTTCTGTAACTTTCAGTGGAAATATGCGAATGGTACTGAAGAATCTTTTTGGTTTGACATCTACAAGTACTCTAGGGACTCCCCACGGTGCGGTAGATGTCGTTAAAGGGTTGATAGTGCTGCTCCATGTCAATACGACTTGAAGAACCAAGAGTATGATATATGCTATGACTATCATTCCTAGGTAATTAATTTCATATATATGCTAATGATATATATATGTTTTGAAATAAAACTCAAACATATCTTATAATTATGTGAATTGTGAAATAAAACGCTAACTAATATGTTATAAGTTACCTAGTTTGGCTGTAATGTAATTGTTTACCACTATAAAGGAATTCTTTTTCTTTTGTTTAATTGTTTCAAACTTTCAATGGAAAAATGCATTCACTCGACGATGGTGATAGTACTTCTTGTGGGCTTCATGTTCTTGGCAGTTGGGCCCAACAAAGCATATATTCCTTTAATTATAAAGTTTACTATTAGTCTCCACCATGCTCCTGCTATAGAAAGAATTGTAATATTTGAATTGTTTATACTATAGTGATCAAGTTTGATTAAAACTAATATCATCAATGGAATTGAAAAAAGTTGTAAATGCTAATACGAGTTTTTTGTTTGTTTGTGAAGAAGTAGAAAATAACTACTAGTTAATTATAATCACAAGCAACTGTGAGAAAAAAAAAATGATACATTTGCGAATAGTGTAACTCCACATGTGGAGTTACATTATTCAAAAATTCAAGACAAATCTATTTTGCATTTTTAATAAATAATGGGATGAAAGGCTTTTTTATGATTTTGCTTCACTGTATATTCTAGCTAAAAGTGAGAGATGCATAATCCATTGGGAAAACTATGAGCACAGCTGTGCGCTCGAGCTCACAATGCTAGCTATTTGAATTCCTATACTTCCTACACACGATGGTCCGTTTGGGAATAGAGTTGAATTCTGATTCTTCTCTACTTTTCTCTACTTTTTTAAAAAACAAATCATATTTTATTCAAATTTTATCTCACAAAGTCAAACTTTGAAATTCGCACAGTAAATTAGAAATGAATTCTGATTTCAAAAAATCCAACACCCAAACAAATAACTTTCACTTTTTGGCTCTTGATATTTGGAGAGCTTTGTTGACCAAAGTTAAATTTGAAATAGCTAGAGTAGAGAGCTTGTTAAATGACCATTTCATTTTTGTGAGTTTTCTCAAATTCTTAGGGAGCAACCAAATTTGAAGAGCTCAAAAGAAATGCTCTAACATATGCAAATATATCCAAAAAAAAAAATAGCCTTGCCGTCAGAAAACTCCAATTCAAAGTGTATAAAAAAAATTATTAGGAAACATGAACATTGCAGTTTCTAAACACAACTGTCGTCCCAATGGCCTGCACATAGCGTGGACAAGCCTCACTCTTCAGCACTTCCATTGCATTACTCCCTATATATATATATATATATATATATATATATATATATATATATCAGATAATGAAGTATCAAGGAACATAGCCGTATATTTTGTTTACACTACAAGAAAAAAGGGATTTCTGGACGGTTTTATCATGAAAACCGTCTATAAAAAAACTATTATGGACGGTTTTAATATAACCGTCCGGGAAAAAAAAATTACGGACGGTTTAAAAAAACCGTCCTTAAAATTCAGACGGTTTTAATATAACCGTCTGGAATTTTATAATTACCGACGGTTATATTAAAACCGTCTATAATTAGAAAGACGGTTTTAGAAAAACCGTCAGTAATTTTCTAATTCCGGACGGTTTTTCTAAAACCGTCTAGACCTAGTTTCTAAAAATAAAAATCCCTAGCTCAGCTCATGCTCTCTCTCGATCCATGCTCTCTCTCTCACACACGCCCAGCCGGCTGCCTTAGCTTCTTCCTCCGCTTCTCCGGCACTCTCTCTCTCTCTCTCTCTCTCTCTCTCTCTCTCTCTCTCTCTCTCTCTCTCTCTCTCTCTCTCTCTCTCTCTCTCTCTCTCTCTCTCTCTCTCTCAGTTCCCCCTAGCTATCTCTCTCTAGCTCGCGCGTATTCGATCCCTCCGGTCCCTCTCGATATCTGGAAGTCGATCCCGCCGGCTGGCCCTTCATCGTCTTCTCCGGCGCCATCTCTCTAGAAGTCGACCCCGGCTGGCCCTACATCATCTTCTCCGGCGACGCTCCGACGCGTCTCAGCTAGCCCACGCCCGTTTTCCCGACGTACGCCGGCCCACGTCCGGTTTAAAGGTTTGATTGATTTTTTTCCTAGCTTGCTATAATTTGCAATTATTTATTGGACTTGGTTATTTGTATTTTTGTTTTGTGGTTTTTTTGTTTTTCCTTAAGATGATTTATGATTTTAGGGATTTATGATTTGATGTTCATTGGTTTGAAATTGCTGTGGAATCATTTTGCTTTTAGGGGTTTGAAGTGGGATTTTTGGCATCTGGTAGATTGATTGTGTTTCTGGAGTGATGTGAGGATGTGGATTGTTGGGGATTTAGAAGATTGTAATTATCTCAAACATTTTAGATATATATAAGGCTAATTTCTAACATTTTAGATTGTAATTATCTCAAACATTTTAGAACCTGTAATTATCTGATTGTGTTTATCTGGCTAGGTTCGAAGAGTCTATATATAAGGCTTGTTAAAAATGGCTAGGTTCCTATAATCTATCTCTGTGCCAGACTTTGCTATATCGTCCAACGTAGCTTTTGCCGTCTATGTATGTTCATGTATATACCCCACCCCCCCCCCCCCCCCCCCTATGAATCTGTCATATATATATAACACCCCCGAGAAATTCTAATAGCTTTTATATATATATAACAACGTAGCTTTTATAGATAGACTTAAATCTATCTATAAATTCTAATATTCTATAAATAGAAATTTTTTTGACATTTTCATATTTTATTCAAGTCATTTTTAAATTAAAAACCTAAACTCAATTCGTTCTCTTCAAATATTTACATCCGAATGAACCAATTAATTTCAGTTAAGAAGAAATAACTATTGAGTTAAGAAGACTTGATTAGATAAAAACTTTAGTTTTTTACTAATTAATTATTTGCCTTAATATCCTTCACTAAACTAGATGTAGAGTTCAAATGAAGGGCATACATGTATCCGATAGATCCAATGATAATTTTTTTAAAAAAAAAAAAATGAGAAAGAGACGAGAAAGAAATAAATCATTTCTCTAAATACGAGAGAGCTCAAATTAAGTTAAAAAGGAACACCCCAATATTTAATAATAATAAAAAAATCCTCTCTTTTTAGCAACATGCAACAACATCAATCAAGATTGTTTTTATTAAATGAGGGATGTATTTACTAATTTAATGGCAAAAGATAATTGTTTTCGCACACACCAATGAGCTAATTACTATAGGTGATCTTTGGAAGACAATTAATGAGTACTTCATAAACTTCTTTCAAATATCTGAAAAAAAAAAAAAAAAAAAAAAATTCTTCTTTCAATATAAGCTTTGGTAGTTATTGGTTTGTGCGCGCGGTGGATTGACTTTGTTCACTCAAGTAATAAATACATCTTTACCTACACATCGATCACCCAGTGCTTAACTTGTGCGTCAAGAACCATGTAGTTCTTGATTTTATCAAATTGTCATTTTATCACCTTTAATTTTTTAGTTAATTTGATTTTTTTGACCAAAGGGAAATTTAAGTATTTAAAGTCAAAGTTTTACATGTTTACATTATTACACATATGCAACTTTTAATGTAAGAATCTAATTGATGATCGATGTAAATTGCAACAAAATGATATATAGTTTAAATGGACTAGTGTTGAAAATTGAATTAAGTTTGAAAGTATTTTTGAAAAAATGGAGACAATTTAAGAGGGTTAAGTATAAGTTCTCTTATATAACATACTTATAAAGGCTTAAATACTTGAGATATAAATTTAAACACGTTTAATTTCATTAGATATAGATATATTATGTCTAATTATTGTTAATGCTATACAGGAGACTTTTATATATAGTTTTGGCATAATGAACATAGTGATGTGAATTTTTTTAACATCTAATCAAACCAAAAGTTATATTGCTTTAAAGAAATAAACTCAGAGATAATTTAATCTATTTCTAATTAATGATTATTATTAGTTTTCTAAAGATGGTTCAAATATAGTAATATACTACAGTACTTATATGTATAAATATCAACACTTCCTCTCGATCTCTCACATAACTGGGTGTTAAAAATACATATAAAACAAATAATAATTATAATAATTTTAAGTATTTTTCTTGGTTTTGTGTATCTTTTTGGTTTGTATGATGATGGATGAATGAATGTTCAGAAAATTATAGATGGAATGTTTTTGATGTTTATGGAAATATACTTGTTTTAAAAGTTATATTGAAAAGATATGAACAATTTAAGATGCTCAATCTCCAAGATTACAACCAAAACCTTAATGTTTATCTTATGGTTGTCTAAACCTTTTCGAAATTTCCTTTCCAAGTAAAAAGAGAAAGGTTGTTTGTTGTACCACCATATAAATCCATGAGGTACAAATTACAATTAATACCATATTGGACTTGTCATACCACAAAGACCACCAATGCATGATTGTATCCATGTCTTTTCAGTTTTCAATTTTTTTTCTTCTTCACATGATGTAGTTAGAAAGATGGATAAGAGTTAGATGAAGTTGCCGCGAAGTTCGCGAGAGTATATTCGCGGAGTTATGGCGTTTGTGAAATTTGCACGTGAACATGAGAGTAGAAAATGGGTCATTGTGTGCCCCTGTAAGAAGTGTTTGTTGGGCAAATCATGGTCCTGTGAAGTTGTATTTGCCCATTTAACGTCAGGTGCCGGGATTATTGAGGGTTACACTGAGTGGATAATGCATGGGGAATTACCTATCCCTCCCGTTCATAACGAGACAACACATTAACGGAGGGGGTCCAGTGGGATGCAAGACATGCTTACAGACGTTTTTGTGATGCACGATGTTTGTGTAGAAGTCGGTGGGCCTCAAGTGGGAGTTAACGCCGAAGCCGAATTCGAGTCTGTGGATGTTGAAATTGACGACTCTAACAGGGTGCCGAATAAGTTAGAAGAATTGCTAAAGGATGCCGATACGCCACTCCATGGAAATACAAAACATAGCAAATTGGGAGCTATTGTGCGTCTATATAGTATTAAGTGTATGAGCGGTTGGAGCAATACATCATTCTCTATGTTGCTCGAATTCATCAATGAGCTGATGCCTCCGGACACAAGTTTGCCTAAAGACACATACGAGGCAAAAAAGTACTTGAAGAATTTGGGCCTTGAGTATGAGAAGATATCGGCTTGTCGCAAAGGTTGTGTGTTGTTTTGGAGGGAAAATGAGAAGTTGGACAAATGTATATTCTGCAATGAGTTCAGGTGGAAGGATGACTTAACTAATGAAGATGGGTCGACAAAAAGTTTGAAAAAAAAGCCGGTCAAAGTGTTGCGTTGGTTTCCTCTAATACCAAGGCTGTAAAGGTTGTTTATGTCCCATCATACATCGTCACATATGAAGTGGCACGCTCAAGGCCGTACAAAAGACGGTGTGTTAAGGCATCCGGCCGATGGAGAAGCATGGAAGGCATTCGATTCACGTTACCTAGTATTCGCATCAGACCCGCGAAATGTGAGGCTTGGTTTAGCGGCAGATGTCTTTAATCCTTTTGGGAATATGTCCTCTAGTCACAGTACTTGGCCGGTAATGTTAGTACCCTACAATTTGCCTCCTTGGATGTGCATGAAGCAACCGTATTTTATGTTAAGCTTGATTATCCCTGGTCCGAATGCACCAGGACAGAATATAGATGTGTATCTAGCACCCCTTGTAAGTGAGTTGAAAAAACTATGGGAAGTAGGGGTAGAAACTTTTGATGTAACATCGAAAAAATATTTCACAATGCATTCGGCCTTGATGTGGACGATAAATGATTTTCCGGCATACGGTGATTTGTCAGGTTGGAGTACACATGGCCGGAAACCATGTCCTTGTTGTAGGCATGAAACGCAATCAACGTGGCTAACTTATGGTAAAAAATTCTGCTTTATGGGACATAGGCGATAGTTGCCTCCGGATCATCCATGGAGAAGAAACAAGAGACGATTCAACGGTGCGCAGGAAATGGTTGGTCCTCCCAAAGTGCCGGATGGCGATGAGATCATGAGCCAGTTAGAGTGTGTTGTCAATCGGGCAACGACAGGACAGAAGCTGCCGGTTGGGGAAGTAGATTGGAAGAGGCGAAGTGTATTATATGATTTGCCTTATTGGAAATATCAATTACTACGCCATAACATTGATGTGATGCACACAGAGAAAAATGTGGTTGATAACATACTTGGCACGCTATTGGACATGAGCGGTAAAACCAAAGACAACCACGAAGCACGTCAAGACTTGCGTAAGATGAAATTGAGACCAGAACTCTGGCCATTTATCGCGGAAAACGATAAAACATATTTTTCCGCAGCTTGTTTCACAATGACGAAAAAAGAGAAGACTGACTTCCTGCAAGTGTTCCATGATGTTAGAGTGCCCGATGGATATTCTTCAAATGTATCACGTTGTGTCAAGCTCAAGGAATGTACTGTTGGGGGTTTGAAGAGTCATGACAATCACATAATCATGCAACAACTCATGCCAATTGCACTTCGAGGAAACTTACCGGATGATGTTGTGAGGCCTTTGATTGAGCTATGTGGGTTCTTTAGGGATATTTGTTCAAAAACACTGAGGGTGGAAGATCTGGATCGTCTAGAGAATCAAATACCCATAATCTTGTGCAAATTGGAACGAATATTCCCTCCGGGTTTTTTTACATCCATGGTGCACGTAATCATACATTTAGTACGTGAATGCAAACTGGGCGGACCGGTACACTACAGTTGGATGTATCCCGTTGAGAGGTAATGTTAAAATTTTGTTAACTTGACATTTGTTCAACCGAATGACCTATTACAATATATATGTCTTATGTGATGGTCTCATGGTCTGCCTTTAATGTAGGTGCCTTGGTAGATATAAACGTACCGTTCGTAATAAGGCCGCACCCGAAGGGTCTATTGCAGAGGGTTACATTGCAGATGAATTGTTGACATTTTGCTCGCGATATTTAGTGAACGCGTCAACGGTCCACAATAAGGCCCCAAGACACCAAGAGGAATCGAGAGGGGCGACCAATTGGATAAAACTTGATAATATCACGTTTGAGCAAGCACACCGATATATTTTATTCAACTCTGACGATTTCCTTCAATTTCGCACGTGAGTGACATTAGTAAATACGTATTATACGCCTCTAAATACAATGAAAAGTAACCTATACATCTTTTGTTGACGTATAGGATGCACATGGAGTCGCTAATGGAACAAAACAACCGGGAACGTATCTCGCATCAACAGTTGGAGAAGCAACAGAGGGACCAATTTTGTAGTTAGTACAAGTCATACGTAAGATAATTGTTGGTTTGAATAATTATTTGCCTATAAAAGCATCATGAAACCCGGATTAAACAATGTGTCTAAATCACAGGTTGATAAGTTGGCCGAGGCGGATAGAAGGACATTGGGAGAGAAACTTGTAAGTCATGCTAAAGGCCCAATGTTTGATGCTGTAGAATATAAGCGGTATGTGGTTAATGGCGTGTTATACCGCACCCTGAATGTCGATGAAGAAAAAAAAAGTCAAAACAGTGGAGTGTGTGTCACCACTGAAGATGGTCCCACCTACTACGGTAAGCTAACTCGAATAATCGAGGTTACATACTACGACTTGACACGGTATGTGCTTTTCAAGTGCGATTGGGCCGACATTCAACTGAATAAGGGATACAAAAAAGACGAATATGGATTCGATCTTGTCAATTTCAAGAACCTAATACACACGGGTGCGCGACTAACCGATGATTCGTTCGTACTATCAAATCAAGTATCGCAGGTGTATTATGTCGAGGATCCTAAAAATCCAAATTGGGCTGTTGCTGTAAGGACAAAACCTAGAAATGTGTACGATGTTGGCAGTGGTGAAAGTGATGATTATGTTGAGGCTGACAGTTATCATGAGCACGAGCCGTTCAACGTCAACGTAACGGGTGACGTTGGTTTTGATGACATTGATTGTGCACGTGCTAATGTACCGGCCACACAAGTAACATAATAATTGTATGTTAGAATATGGTTAAACTATGATATAGAATTCAAATATATGGTGTCTAGAATGACTTATAGTCGTCTCACTTTTATTTTCTTTGCATGTCGTTTGTGTTGCAAAAAATATTGAATACTTTATTTACTATTAAATGTGACCAATTTTCATGTGTTTGTAGGTAGACATGGCCCCTAAACAAAGAATGCCACGACCAGGAGAGGATTTTTGGACGCCTATAGACCGCACACCGAGTGAGCGACCGGTTGTAGGGTCGGACGATACAACACAAGACCCTAATGAGACACAGGGGGCGTAGATTGTCAATATGTACTACATGAGCGACCGGTTGTAGGATCGAATGATACGACACAGGACCCTAACGAGACACAAGGGGGCGTACATTCTCAGCATATAGTACATGACCAACCGGTTGTAGGGTCAGACGAAATGACACAGGACCCTAACGAGACACAAGGGGTTGTAGATTCTGAACAATGTGTAGCACCTAGTATGGAGTTTGGATCATCAGCACAATCAGTACCCGAGACTTCACAACATAGTGGTACTACTCGGGTGCCGCGTATATTACGGGATGGGAAAGTTTACACAATAGGTATGAATTATTTTTATATTTGATGATAGTCAATCACTTTAGTAATCTTTTACTATTATAGTAATAATCAAGTGTGACTAACATTTTTTTTTATGAGTTGCAGATGAGCAGGGTAGAAAGAATGTTAGGACTGTTGGTAGTCCTAAGGACATATGGCACATACCTGATGGGGAAAAGGTGGTGATCGAATTCAACCTATCCTACCAACCAACCGGCCCGGGGGTTGAGAAATTTAGAAGAATTTGTGGGAAGATCGTAAGAAGTGGTAAATTCGTACGGCTGCATGGTAACTGGAGGACATTACCATTGGAAGGAAATGAAGATATGTGGCGCACCCTAACGGTAACAAAATTTCAATTTCCATGTCAATAATTTCTTATTTATAGTTTTTATAGTCTTACATTTCCAATTAATTAAGATATGGGATATCATTTTCTGTGTAGCAAAAATTTTATTTTGAGCCTATTCACCTACTTGCGCACATAAAAAGATTAACGTTGAAGGACCTAGCAAAGAAAAGAAGGCAACACAGGTACGAGGTGAAGAAGAGTCTAAAGTTGAAAGAATGTGATACCGTACAATCTGTGATCAGTAGGGCTTCACCAGCGCCAGTGTTCGATGCAGAAGACTTCGAAATGCAAGTTGATACGTGGTTGTCTTCGGCTGATAAGGTATTTTAATGTATTTCTTATTGGTCTTTTCTTTGTAGAAGAAATCAACATATTTACATTATCAAATTTATAGGAGAGAGCGTTGAAGTCCAAGATAAGCCGTGGCCAAAACACACTTCTTCACACTTTGGGATCGAAGAGCATCGCACAGGTTGCACGAGAAATGGTACGTCTAATAGATAAACGTTCACGGCTTGTATGTAATTAATTAATATAATATGCTTATAACTGATAATGTTAATGATATTGCAGGAGGAAGACATAGGAGAAACACCGAACCGAGATGATATGTTCATTGTCTCGCACACCAAGAAAGATGGGAACCCTGTGAATGCGGCGGCTAGAGAAACTATCGTAAGTGGTAAATACAAAATGTTAGTTCTAGGTTCAAATTCTCACCCTTGGATGTTTTGTGCAGGAGAAGATAAGAGAAATTATTGTGAATCAGTAGCGTGCAGAACGAGTGTGTTCACAGGGGTCAATCTATTGGTCGCATAACGATGCGTGTGCACAAGTGCTAGGACGAGAACATCCCGGTCGTGTACGCGGGGTAGGGCTAGGGCTGACTCCCGGTAAATCCACCTCTTATACCTCCGGACAAGGATCGATCTCTAGTGGGCCTACTCCCAAAGAACAAGAAATGGCTGCTGAGATGGAACGTTTGAAGACTTTGTACGAAGCACAACAGGAAGAGCTTGCAGCTGTCAAACGTATGGTAGCCTTGATTATGGCAGAGAAACAATCATCAATGGAAAACAACGAAGAATGTGATGTTTTGGTTTACACTTAACTTTGCCATCTTCAGTCACTAATTGTCCCCTCTTACTGTTCATTGGGATTGTTATATTTTTATTTGAAATTACACTAGAATAATTTATGGTTAAAGATGAATGCTAATAGTTAAGAGGAATGTTAACTATTATATGCGTAGGTTGAATATTGGAATTCTCGTGAACATGTCTTCTTAGTTATTGGGGGAAAACGTCGTCAAACAATTGATGTCGATTAGGTCAGGTATTTGATTGATAATGTTGTTGAGCTTGAGAAGATAATAATTGATCCTCGATATCAAATTATGAATATTGAATCGCCATGGGAGTATGATGAGATAGTCTTGTGTGTACAAAACTTGTAAACACCTTCTTCTCATTACTTGTGTTTAGTTTTCACCTAAAAACATGTTAATCATCTTTTCAAGAAAAAAAAAAACATGTTAATCATAACTTCATTAAGATGATTCTTACCTAACAATTTGAGATTTGTATACCTATTGCAGCAAACACTGGAAGCAGAAATGAACAAGATGGTTGAAGCAAGCAATGCACACAGGTCGTAAATCAGATTAATTCTCCTATGGGTCGGCTTGCATGCATTGATGATTATAATTGTGTATGGAAACAACTTGTTTTAATATTTTAGGATTTTTAGTTATGTATTTATATTTGAATTCTGTAATAGGTTACGTTGTGAGTTGTTTAATTATGTTTTAAATATGTAAGCTATTGGACTATTGTTATGTTGTGAGTTGTTTGAATTTGGAAATAGATTTGGATTTGAATTTGAATTTAGATTTGAATTTGGAATTTTGGAAATGGATTGGAAATGTTGTATTAGGGTTTTTTTTTTTGATTTTAAATATAAATTATTTTAAAATAATAATAATAATTCTGGACGGTTTGGGCCCAAACCGTCCAGAATTATTCAGTATTCTCCCCATAATCCCAGACGGTTTGGGCCCAAACCGTCCATAATATTTACGGACGGTTTTACCCGAACCGTCCGCAATATTTTACGGACGGTTTTACCCGAACCGTCCGCAAATACTTTTACCGACCCAATATCCTGGACGGTTTTAAACCGTCTGGACCTTTTTCCAGACGGTTTTTTTCCGATTTCTGGACGGTTTAAAACCGTCCAGAAATCCCTTTTTTCTTGTAGTGAATTAACATATTGAATCCACTGATCTGATTTTGTACTAATATTTCTACTATGACCTTCAGCACATCCAAGCATGAGTTCTGCTTTGTACTTGTACTTGTCTTCGCTACTTTCCACATGGTAACTGTTGGAGGTGCAGATATCACCTTTTGATTTTTCAGTCCCGGCCACCAAACGCACCCTTTGTTGATGGAAACTTCTTCACATACACATGCATGAGGGCTCTTGTAGGGGCAGTTACGCCAACAACTTTTAAGGTCTTGAAAGCAAGCATGGCTGAATTCCCGGCTCTCAACGGTCAAAGCATTTCCAATGCAACTCTCCAATTCCCGGCTGGCTCTGAACCCACCTCACACTTATCCTCGCTCCGCAGAACTCTTGTTTCGCCTTGATGGTACTCCGGAAGTTGGGTTTGTTGATACTACCAACAAGCTCTTCACTCAGATACTCCAAGCAGGTGACTTGTTAATATTTCCTAACGGACTTGTTCACTACCAGTTCAGTGGTGATGCAAAAAAAAAAATCTACCATAGCCATCTCTACTTTCGGTAGTGCAAATGCTTATACTGTCTCAGTTCCCACAACTATATTCACTACTGGGATTGATGCTGGGATCTTGGCAAAGTCTTTCCAGATTGATGTTGCTACCATTTAGGCAATCAAGGCAGGGCTTTCACCTAAGGCCTAAGATAGAAGAAATTGCAATTAGTGTTTGACCGAATTTGTTATTAATTGACTTCTAGACTATCCATTATAGTAAGTTGCATTTGTTTGTTTAGAAAAGAGAAAATGGTTGAGTGAAATAGTTCCAAAGTATTCAAGTACTCTTGTTATCAACAATTAATCTTTTTGAATTGTTATAATAAGGAAAAATTACAATTTAACCTCTCAAACTGCCAGTTGTTTTGCCAGTAGCCATATGAACTGCCAACCCTTGGACTCTAACTCCCAAAACTACCAAAATGTTTCAAAAAGACCCATTTTGTCATATGCCTATAATACCTCTGTCACGTGTCATTTTTCAATTACAAAATAATAAAAATTAAATTTAAAAAAATAAACTAAATTTTTATTTTATAATTTTTTTATTAAAAAAAAAAGGGTGTTTGGGGGTGGCTTGCAGGCCATCCCGTAGTCACCCCCCAAATACTCATTTTTTTATTAGTTTATTAGTTTTTATTTTTATTTTTAAATTAAAATTTTATTATTTTTAATTGAAAAATGACACGCGCAACAGGAGTATTATAGGCATATTTCGACAAAATGAGCCTTTTTGAAACGTTTTGGTAGTTTGGTAAGCCAGAATCAAACCGTTGGCAATTCATAAAGTTCTTGCAAAACGACTAACAATTTAAGAGGTTAAATTATAATTTTTCCTTAAAAGTTATAATAAAGATTGAGATTGTGTTTTCAAGTGTCATCTTTCCAAATGTTGTGAGATAGACTGAGACAGTAGTTTATCTCAATATCTAAGTGGAATGAGAATAAATAGTCAAAGGGCCCAACTAACAAAGAGACCCAATCCATAGAAAGGCCCACGAGAGTCCAATAGCTTAATTTCAAAAGAGTCTTGCGTAAGAAAGGTAACATAGAAAAAAAAAAAAAAAAAAAAAAAAAAAAAAAAAAAAAAAAAGAGGCATGACATTCAGAACAACAAACTCTCTTCATTATTCAACCTTCGCTCAGGATCTTTTACTGAGCTTGAAAAAAATTCTAAAAATTAGGATAACTTTATAAAAGGCATCAAATTATACATCGTTTTGAGATAAGGGTATTGAACTAGTAAGCATCTCAAATTGGAGTATTTAAGTTTCCAAACGTCTTACTTAAGGGTATTTCGTTAGAATTTGTTATTAAATCAAAATATTCCTGTATTTATTTTTTTTAAAAAAAATTATAAAATTTTTCAAAGATTCAGACATGGGTATTTTTGCATATTCCGTTAAATTCTAACCAACACTTAGATCCTAGCATTTTTTTTCTTAAAAAAATTAGGGATATTTTGGGTACTCCGTTAGGATTTAATAACAAATCCTAACGGATATAGAATAGGGGTATTATAGGACTAATACAAATTGGGTATTTTAAATTTAAATTTTATTACTTTTAATTGAAAAATAACGCGTGGCATGGGTACTATAGGAATAATTCAACAAAATCAGTATTTTTGAAACGTTTTGATAGTTTGGAGGGTCAGAATCTAAACTTTGACAATTTATAAAGCTGCTAGCAAAACAACTAGCAGTTTGGGGTTAAATTATAATTTTACCTTATAATAAAGATTGAGATTGTGATTTCAAGTATCATCTCTCCAAAGTTGTGAGATAGGCTGAGACAGTTGTTTATCTTAATATCTATGTGGAATGAGAATAAATAGTCAAAGGACCCAACTAAAAAAGAGACCCAATCCATAGAAAGGCCCACGAGAGTCTAAAAGCTTAGCTTCAAAAGAGTCTTGCGTAAGAGAGGTGACAAAGACTCTCATTATTCAACCTTCGCTCAGGATCATTTACTGAGCTTGAAAAAAATTCAAAAAGATTATTAAGAGTAAAACAGATAACTAGAATTGTCCTTTTAAGCTCAAAACTGATAGTTTACTTCTCATTTTTCTTAGAAACTTAAAAATGCTTAAAACACAAAATATTATATTACAAAGAAGTTAAGGGATTAACAAATGAGAGTTAAGGGGGCTTAAATATGTAATATTCAGCGTTATCAATATGTTTCTTACATGTTAAGAGACTCGTGTGAATTTTAGACATTGATTTATAAGAAATAAGATCTTTCTTTTTTAAAAAAAATAAAAAATAAAAAAGAGGAGGGTTGGCTCAGCCACCCTCTTTGGCTGGTTTAGGGGTGGCTGAACCACACCCGTGACCCATGAGGGTGGTTTGGCCACCCCCAAAGGCCAAACCTCCCCCCCTTTTTTTTTTTTTTTAGTTGCTCTTTGACCCTTGGGGCGGCCACCCCCAAGGGCCAAACCGGCCAAGGGGGTGGCCCTCCTCTTTCTTTCTTTTTTTTTTTTTTTTTTTAAGTTTTTAATAGTTTTTTTTTCTTTTAAGTTTTATTATTTTCAATTTTTTATTAATTTTTTTCTTTCAGTTTTTTATTTTTTAATGCATATGACACATGTCAACAGGCCAAGGGGGTGGCCCTCCTCTTTCTTTCTTTCTTTTTTTTTAAGTTTTTAATAGTTTTTTTTTCTTTTAAGTTTTATTATTTTCAATTTTTTATTAATTTTTTTCTTTCAGTTTTTTATTTTTTTAATGCATATGACACATGTCAACACCTGAGAGTAAAGACGTGGATTACCGTTAATTTTTGGACGGAGATACCATCTCCGTCTGTTCCTATAACCCAAGTATCATCTGTGATAAAAATCAAAGCACAAGAGGCAAAAAATTAAAGTAAAAAATAAAAAATCAAACCAGGTACCAATACCCTATTTAATCCTATTTTTATATACCAAAACAAGATCTAGAAGCCCTTGAATTTTTAAACCTAAGGGTTGGCTCAAATGATAAGAGCATTGGCCTTTGTGGTAGTCCCATGAAGTCTAAGGTTTGAATCCCCTTGAATGCAAACAATTCATTGGGGCCAGCCTCCCGGCGAAACTATAGTATTATCCAATCCGTGTGGAGAGGACACTTTACATGAATCCGAGATTTACTTGACAGGACTGGGTACACGAAGTGACCCTTCGACTGTTTTAATTTCACCCATGTTTTGTTAGAATACGCAAACAACCCCCTTTTCTAAGAAAAAAAAAAAGTTAAAATTCAAAAACACAAGTTCAAAAATGCCTTGGACTCACCCGTGGCCAGCCGTGGATCTGGATTGACCCACGACTAGCCATGGTTCGGAACTGACCCACAGCGAGCCATGGGTCACCAAAATTTTCATTTTGTTTTATTTATTTTAAAAAAAGTAAAAGTGAGTGCATTTTGGACATTTTAACAAAAATGGGGTAAAACTAAAAGGACCGAAATACGAGACACTAACATTGCAAAATTTTAAACTTTGAGATTATAATCGTAAAACCACTTATATTTCAGACATGCTAACCTTGGTCACATTAAACTTTGCCGGGTAATCGGCATCAGATATTCCATGACTACCAGTAAAGATGAAGAAGCTCTCATTAATGGCATTGGAATTCTCTAGGACTAGGAAATCTGAAGTGATGATCATGTCAGGATCTCTTGCTGTGGCGATGGCAAAGAGGAGAAAGAGAGGAGCAGAGCAGGTTTGAGGATTTGTAAGGCCAATAGGCCATGTTTTGTTGCAGTAGAAAGCAATGCTTGCTTCCATGTATATATTTATAATATGCTGCATGTGGTGTTGACCTTTGTTGTTTACAACAAATAAGAACAAGAATGTTTAGACACTTAATTAGAATAAAAACATAGTACATTAAGAGATTCGTACCAATAATATGAAAAACATCTCCAATGAAAACATACTACTAGCAAAGATATTTTGCTGCAACAAGGCACGAGATAAATGGGACGAGTAATACTACAATGATGACTTTTGTCATTTTTATGTCCTCTCAAATGTCATGTAGCTTTTAAAATTACTATTGAATCAAAATACAATAATGATCAGCTTAAATTCAATAGTGATTTTAAAAGTCATATGATATTTGGAAGGACACAAGAAAGACAAAAACCCTCCTTCGAGCATTACTCCAAGTTAAAAGGTTGAGATTACGTTTTAGTATGCGAAATGACTATTCTATTAGAGAGGAAAAAGAAAAAGAAAATAAAAAAAATAAAGCTTTTATTACGAATGTAAGAAGGTGGTATAGAATAGCATTGGTGATAGTTAAAGGACCTCTGAGTTTATTTTAATCTTTATAATCTTCGAAATCTAATATTTGTGTTTCTTTCAATAACAAAATTAATCCCCTGACCATAGAATATAGTGAGCCCATATGTGAGAGGGGAAGTTGAGCCCATATAAGAATGAGAGTGCTAAAATATTAAAAACAATCATTTCCTATAAACGCTTTTAACCAAAAAAAATAAAAAAATAGTATTAAAATATCAATTAAATAATTAAATAAATTATTTTCTATCGATTTAAACTTTTAAAATAAGTATTAATTTAACAAGTCGTATCAAAAAAGAATAAAAAAAATCAGCAACCAAAACAGTGGCCCTCAAAAAACCAAAAAGCCAGACATATTAATTCAAAATGGGAACTCAAAAATCAGATCACAATGGATTTCCAATAAACTAAAGGTCAAACAAGCATTGAATATCATGGAGTTGTCATAACAGGAATTTATTTTAAAACTTGGGATTTTGATAATGCTAACTGAGGCATTCAACAAACTGAATTGCAAAAAAGAATTCCTGTCTTATTGATTAATTCCTAAAAGTTCAGTACATCAACTTGCTATGTTCACCACCAAAGATGATTTCTTTAGTTCACTAAAAGACTTAAGAATACTAAATACACCATCAAATTCCTTATCACCTAACACCTAACAAAACCATCCACAGAAATTTACAAATTGGATTTGCTAAACTAAGACTACTGCTTTACATACAGAGCATGTAGCTGTTATTATGCATCTTTACATTTGAAAGCCAAAGTTTTGATACCCAAATGAGGCCGATTGATCGTGCAAATGCCCCGGCATGGTCATCTGTGCCAAAGCAGGTGGTGGTGCAGGCTGCTGCTGAACTGCACCACCACCTGATGGAGGAATCCAGTTCTGATCAACAGGCAGAGCCGCCGAGTTGTTGTTATCCACCGAGGTGATGTCGTGGATGCTCGACCTCTTCCTCTCTTTCTTTACCGAGGTCTGGCGAAGAAAGTACTTCTGGGCATGGCTAGCCACTTGAGTCGGTGTCCTTGTCACAACCACATTCCTTGAAATGCTCCTCCAATCACCCTTGCCAAATTTCTGCAGCCCTATCAGAAATAACCTGTTACCATACCAAAGAGAGAATCAGCTGCCAGAGCAATACATCCAAACAGATAACAATATAATCTAACAATTGTAGGCAGCAACTAGCATTTCATATGAAAGTAAACATGATCAAAAAACCAAGTTTTGGGATCAATGGTAATGATGGTAAATTCATGGAACCTACTTGATTCACTTGGGCAAATCCCAAACACCTAATCTACAATCTAAATTACAAAACTGGGTATAGACACAAATAACAACTTTATATCCACCTGGGTCCAGCATCTAAGAATGATTGCAAGGCACCCACGTAAATAATACCAATAATCTCCAAATGACTTCCTCTGATTGGCCAAAAAGGAAAAATGAAGAGGAAGGAAGCCTCTTTGAATATTTTCTCAAAACAAAAAACAAAAAGAGGAAATTGAAAGAATCCCGAAACATTTCAACACAAGCACTGTTTGTCTGCCAAGACATGCTAGAAAATTTCTGACATTTATCTCTATAAAATCAATCTCCAGTATTTTACCCGGAAAATATAGAAAAGAAAGGGCGGGGAAAAATCTTGAAACTCTGAATCATATACTATTTATCACAAGCGAGACTCTTAAAGAGAGAGAAGAGAAAAACAGGAACATAAAAACGCAAAATTCTGTGCTTTTCTTTCATCTTCCTCCATTTTCTAAACCACCTAAAGAGAGTTAAGGAAAATTTCAAGAAAAACTAAAACCCTGCTCTGTTCACAGTTTAATTCAATTCTCATATGTAGAAACAAAACCCAAGAATTCTCTTTCCTTCCATTTCTCAGCCACCCAAAGGAGAATAAAACTACGATTTTTCTTTCTTGCAAAAGATTAAGTCTTTCACAAAACCCTGCTTTGTTTACCCTTTCGTTCAATAATCCTGTAGATACAAAACGCAAGAATTCTCTTTTCTTTCATTTTCCTCCTTTTATCTCTAAAAAAAGAAAAAAAAAATCCCTCAATACCCTCTGTTTACAGAGTAGTTCAATTATCATCTGAAGAAACCAAAATTTCTCTTTTCTTTAATTTTCCTCCATTTTTCAGCCACCCAAAAGAGAGTAAATAATTTTTTTTTTTTTCTTTAAAGACAAAACAAAAGAAAGAAAAAATCTTTCTCAAAAAACCTGCTCTGAATACAGTTTAGTTCAATTCTCATCTGTAGAAGCAAAACCCAAAACTTCCCTTGTCTTCCATTTTCCTCCCTTTTCTCAGCCACCAAACAGAGAACGAAGCAAAAACAGATACAAAAAAAAATTCAAGAAAATCAGAAAATAAAGAGAGCGTACTTGTGCTCTTCTTCAGTCCAAGGCGTCCCCTTCTTTCTCTCAGCGTCACCGTGCTTGGTCCTCGACCCGAACGAGATCTGACTCGGCGAGTCCCACCCATCAGAATCATCGGTGTAACTCGGCAGCTCCACCCGGCCCGAATCGATCTCGAGCACGTCGCGTACCAGATCCTCGTAGTGTTCCCTCACCTCCCTCTGTGACTTCCCCGGCACGCACTCGGCGATCCTCATCCACCGGTCCGGAAAGTCCTCCGGCACCATCACCAGAGCCCTCTCGAACAGCTTGTCCTCCATCCTTGTCCACTGACTCGCCGCCGCCGCCTGCTGAGCCATACTCGTCATCATCATTATCTCTTCTGAGTTTTTTGTTCTTTTCCTCAAAGCGTTCAAAGACTCTCACTTTCTTGGAGATTTCGGAAATGGGATTTGGTGGGAGATTTAGAAAACCTTGCTCTCTCTTTATATATATATATATATACACACACACACACACAGAAACAGGGTCAGAGTTGTAGATTAAGAGTTCCCAAAACCAACACGTTTTTGCTTTTATTGGATGTTTTTTCGTTTAACTTCTTTGTTTGTTTTTGTCGTTGAAACTTTAAGAGCTCACCTGAGAGGCCTATTGCTGACCTGTTTTTACTATTTTATTTTATTTTTTATTTTGTAATAAATTTACTATTTTATTTGGATTGCCCACTCATGATGGCCTATAATTGCTCTTGGAAACTCAACTTAAATTTGAATTTTAAATTTTAAAAATTTATGCCATTTTAGAGTTTGTACAGAATATAAATTACATTAAAAAAAATAATAAGGAAAACCTTTAATATTTTTCGCCGAATCCTAAATTTACATATTGATTTGTAGCGAAAACAAAATAATAATAATAATAATAATAATAAATTTGCTTCCAAACAAAATTATTTTTTTGAATTTGATATTCTCTTGTTTAAATTGTGTATGAGACAAAGTCCAAACTAATTTAACTTGGACATTCCCAACCAACACAACAAAATAAAGTTAAAATTTATTTCGGAGTTTTTTTTATTTGAAAAATGTTACATATGGCATTACTATTTCACTATGTTAATGTAGTATTGTCAATTTACTATTGATTTTTTTTTTCTTCTTTTAATAGAGTTCAGTTTAAAAGTGAGTTGGCAATACCATGCGAATATAATGGGATAGTGATGTTGATATATAGCATAACTCTTTTTATTTAGTTTAAAAAATGTTTTAATATTGAGTAATGCTCCATCATAGATCATCATCTCACCAATATCCCTGATATGAAACTCTAATCCACATTTAGATGATCCCTTGTTAATAATTAAAAAAAAAAAAAAATCAATCGTAGATTAATAATGTCAAGTCAACATAATAGGATGATAGTAGGATGCAAGTATAGTATGTGGAAAAACATTTCTCTTTAATATGACGTAAAGGTAAAAAGAGTTCATAAATGCTATTTTTCCTCATTCTGTTCAACTCCATCCGAAAAAATGGCGGACAAGAGTTAAAAGAATAGTAGGTCTTAAAAGAGTTACCTTCTACTTCTCTAATTTCAGTCCAACTCTCGTTCAACCTTTTTTCAAACCAACCACTAGATCTGTTTTTCCTACATGTATGTACTACATAGAAAAGCAATTTTTCTTTTTCTTTTTCAAAAAAAAAAAAATTGAGTTTTTTTAATAATTTTTTAGATTTTTTTTTAAAAAAATTAATAATTTCATGAAGGCTATTTTTGTCATTAGGGGTAAATTGACATTATTTTTCGGTGTTTAGGGGAAGAAATTGACACAATTGATAATTTAAAATAACATTAACAATAAAATGATAGTTTGAAACGATTATATGCACTTTTTTAAAAGAAATTAAAAAAAAAAAAAAAAAAAAAAGGGGGGGGAAAAAAGTGGGTTTGAGTGGGAATATGTCATTCGGACATTCTTTTTGAAAGTACAGTGTACAGTCACTTGATAGTTCTACTACTTTCTATAGCACTAAATAGAATATACTTTAAAAACTAATGTGTCCAGGAAGCATGATTTGATACGTCAAATGTTGTTTGTTGCAAGGCGATTAGTATCGTTGGGGATTCGACTATTCGAGGGTGTGTTTGATAAACCTTTTGCCTTTTTTTTTTTTTTTTTTTTTTTTTAATAGTAATAAAAAGTAATTAATATAATAAAAAATAGAATTAAATTTTTTAAATTTTTTTATAAGAAACCAAAAAAGAAAAAAAAAAAGAAAAAAGGAAGGTTGTTTAAAAGTAATGGATCTGATATAAAAAATTGTTGATGCTGTATAAAATATGAAAAAGTTATTTGGTAATATGAATGTTTTGAAGTTGATTTTTTAGAGAGAAAAAATGAAGAGTCGGTAATCAAACATGAATTAGGATCCTTTACAATTTTAACAAGTTTTTAGATTCTCAAATTACAAAATTCATGTCGTTTTTGGGATCGAAATGCTTAGAAAATATCACATATTAAAAAGGTGGTATGTTACGGTTGAGAATTTAATATATTTTCATCAAGTTCTTGTTCTATATGTTGTACAAAAGTTTTGAGCCAAAAACTATCTTTTGATTTTCTAAATAAGAGACGTTTATACAAAACTGAAGAATAAGTCCTTTAGGAGAAAAAGTAGTTCTACTTGCTCCCGATAACATGCCACGTTTTTATATGTGACATTTTCTAACTGCTTTGATGCCTAAAAACAACATAAATTTCGTAATTTAATAATCTATAATTTTGTTGAAATTGTAAGGAATTCTAATCGAACCAACACACCATTCCCTTCCCTTATTTTTACTTCTCCAAAAAATTATCAACTTCAAAACATTCTAATTTTTTTTATATATCACATAAATAATGTTTTATTACTATTCAAATTAAAAAAAAAATCACTACAATACAAAACTTTTCTACTTTTATGTAGAAATTCTTTCTTTTTTATATCACATCAATAACTTTTTCCTACTACTCATGAAATAATTCAACTCAACTAAAATTCTCAAAAATTTAGGAGAGGAAATGAGAGATGGGCTATGAGGTATTTGGCTAGTTTGTTGTAGTTTTTTTAATGGTTTAAATCTAAATTTAAGTTTTCCATGAGAATGAAAGAGAACTAAATTAAATTGGAACAATTAAAAAAACTGTAACATATATACTGTAATTCTTTTAGAGCACCTAAGCCAAATTCGAGTGTGAGATTAAAAATGCTCAAAGTTTTTGGACAGTTTAAAGTGCGAGGCCTACCTATCTGAAGCACCTTAGATCGAAATCCTTCTCTCTCATTTTTTACCCGAATTTTTTAAATTCAAATAAAAGATTTCAAGAAATCTAAATCTGTAGTATTGTAGCTACTTAGAGTATCTTTAGCAATAATAATCAAAGTAGTTATTGAAAAAGTACAATTCTCTAATTTACCTACTATTTTTTCTATATTTTCTCCAACAAATTCTTTATTCTACTATTTGTTTTATTTAAATATTATTTTGTTTGGAAAATAGTGTGAAAGAAAGAGGGAGAGAGAGTGTGAAAGAAGGAAAGGAAGAGAGAGAAGATAATAAATAAATAAAAAAAAAAAAAAAGTTTGCAGTGTAAATAGTGAATAGGCTCTTCTGCTTAATTACTATTCACGCTATAAGAAAAAATTATATTCTATCTATTCTATTAAAACCAAATAAAATAATAAAAAAAAAGGCTTATAATAGTCAAATTTGACTATTATAAGCTATTTATCTATTCAGTTGAAAATGCTCTTAGGAGTAATTAATAGTCAAAAGTAATCTACGGTACAAGACTCATTAAATTCCCTACATTATACATGCATATATAGAAATTTGTAACGCGTAAATGATCTCAATTCTCTCTATTATGGGATGACTAATGCTATTATTAAATTGACAATTGTTTTCAAAGTACGTAATTTTTACATTCTTTAAGCACAAATATATATATATATTTTTTTTTAAAAAAAAAACAAGCATCTCATGTGTGTGTATTTTTTCCTATATATATACACATATAGGAAAAATATAATTTAATCTCTCAAACTACTAGTCATTCTTCGAATAGTCTCCCGAACTACCAACACTTGGACTTTGGCCCTCAAAACTACCAAAACCTTTGAAAAATGCATATTTTGACGAAATATTCCCATAATACCCCTGCTACATGTCATTTTTTAATTAAACAAAATTAAACACAAAATTTTAAAAAAAAATAAAAGTTAAAAACTAATTTTTTTTTTAATTATTATTATTTTATTTATTTATTTATTTTTTTAAAAAAAATATTGCGATCGACCGAAGGACATACTGCTTCTTTTTAGCATTGTCGTTGGGCACGATGCATGCATGCAACTCTGCAAACTCGTCCCCCCCTCTCCGAACGCAGACATGGCTAATTTCATATTCTTCGATGTCTATGATATTGATCTTTTGAAAGGTTATGAACAATTCCAATCTGAACTTTGTTTTGTTACAAATGACAAGCAAGTCTATCATCATTGTGGAAGACCTCGATTGGTTTTTGACTGAGAAACCATCGGTTGTGAGCTTGTTCGTCGATATTCATATTCATTATCCTCTCTATGATTTTTTTGGCATTCAAAACGTTGGCCAATAGCTACCTGGGGCTCAAGAATCACAAGTTTTTCTCTCGGGTGGAGAATATTTTTCAGAGCAGAGTGAGTTTGAGCCCAGCCAAGATCAGGAAGCTGATGATTGCGAATCGGAACTCATCGAGCTGGGCTATAAAATCGATCATCACTACATTGAAACAGACAGTGACCGGAGGGGTGTCTGAAAGATCGGGTTGTAATTGGAAAATAACGCCACCCCAAACACTCATATTTTTTAAAAAATAAAAAATAAAAATAAAATAAGAAATAAAATTTTAGTTTATTTATTTTTTTAATTTCTTTAAATTTTTTTAAACTCTTTAAAATTTTTTTAAAATTTTAAATTGAAAATGACACGTGGCAGAGGTATTATGGAGATATTTCGCCAAAAGTGACATTTTTCAAAGGTTTTGGTAGTTTGGGAGCTAGAGTTCAAACGTTGGTAGTTCAGAGGGTTATCCGGAGAATGGCCAATAGCTTGGGGGGCTAAATTGTATTTTTTTCATATATGTGTGTGTGTGTGTGAATCAATTAAGTTTAATTAATGCTTAACATAAATAATATCCAAGATATATGGGAAAACTTTATCCAGAAGGACATGTTCCTCATTAAGAAAGAGCGCCTCTTTCACAAGACGGTGGGTCGCTTCATTGCCATTGCATTTTACATGACAAACCCTGCATTTTTGTAGATAACTCGATGCAACACCTAAACTATTTGGAGAGCATCACTTTCAAATTCTACTCTTTACAAACCCAACTCCCTACAGAAAATCGTAGCCCTTAGAACAACAGATGCTTCAGCAACGACATGATTTATGATATACATTTTGGAGGCCGATAAGGTTGCCAACACTTCTCTTGAGTTATCTCTAACAATCACACCGATACCTATCTTCTTCAATAACTTATCTATAACCGCATCCCAGTTAACCTTGACAAAACCTGTAATAGAGGCTTTCTAGTAAATGACCCTCTGGATACCAACTCCTTCCTCCTTTACATCGTTGTTCATGGGCGCTTCGGAAGGCTGTCGTCGCATACTCTATTAATAATGAGAAATGATCTTTTTCATCTCTTTTTTAAATTAACAATGTCTCATCAATATTATTAGAAATACATATAAAAATTAAATACTCTAATAACAAATCTCAAGTCAGTAGATTATATTGGATGAAATATATATATATATATATATATATATATATATATATATATATATATATATATATATATAATGAAAGGAAAGACAGAAAACAAACTTAATTGATATTGGGTCTTTATCAACCTTGAAAAACAAATTTGGAAAAGAAAAAAAAGGAAGAAGTTTGCCTCTAATTGGAGAAAAGACAGAAAAGAAACTTAATTGAATATATATTGGGTCTTTATCAACCTTGGAAAACAACATGACAAGGTCACAGGGCTCAATAAATAAATGAATGAGCTGTGAGTGAAACCTTGTGGACGTGTCACACCATCTATAACCCTAATTAAATTTTAGGCATTTCTTTTGACTATTTTCACCGACACTATATAAATTGACTAAAAACCTTCAATTTCTATGGCTTAGAACTAGTCTTTTTGCTCTATATATTAACTTATCTTCTTTGAAGTTTCCAAAACCACCAATAGCATTGATGTAAGCTAAACCTTTGACAAACCGACCAAATCAATGAAGTCTATCATGCAACACATGGTTCTTCCAAGTGCCCTGAGAATCTAATTCCAAAAGAGTTAATGCTAATAAACCTAAACCAACTCCACGGAATTTTAAATTTATGGCTAACTTTGATAGAATATTGCAAAATTACTCTTGATTGCATAATCACAACTAAAACAATGTTCTAAGTGAGGAACTAGTTGATCGTATGTCCAATTTTCAACCAAACGCACCTCTCAATTATCTAATTTTTTTTTTTTACGAAGTGTTTTTCCACGCGTTGTTGGTTATTGGAGATGCACACGAGCTATTTGATTTGATTATGTGGACCACACTCCATTCGTTACTCATTCTTAAGCCTCCGAGAATAACGGGATGTCAATAATCCGAGCGATAGAGATTAAAATATAGTAGATACGACTTCATTTTAAGCTTTGTGCACCCGTCCTTTTCCTTTGAACTTATTATGTGGTTGTGGTACACCACTAATTATTTGTCCAAAATGAAACTAAATTCATAACCAACGTTGAATTACTTGATCCCTTAACAAAAAGTTATTTCCATTTTTTTTTCTTAATAACATCCAATTTAGAATGGTCATATTTGAGACTATAACCTCATTAAATTTTGCCTTAAGTTCAGTTTCAATTAGAATTTATAGAAGGGAGCAGATCTGCTCCCTCATTCTCTCCCTTTTCCTATCTTCTCACTACTCCTACCATTCCCCTTCCATTATGGTTTTTTCTTTTATTTGTAGGTGTTCTCTGACCATATCAACAATTTTGACCTCTTCATTATGCATTCGTTCATCTACCTTCGTGATGTACCGTTCATCTCCTCCCCGACCGCCGCTGTTGTTTGCTAGTTATGTTTTTATTTTGAACAAGAGTTTTCTTCTCTTTAAATATATCCTTATGGGCGATCTATGGGATGAAGGTTAGACATGTGTAAAGGGTTATCTTTCACGGCCTGAATAGTTCAATGTGATGGGCTATCTCTTATGGCCGGTTTAAATAAATTTTTTTAAGATATTTGGCTACCCTTGTCTTAGATTTAATCTGCTTGTATTTATGACTATGTAACCTAATAGCATGTGGCTATGATTTTGCAAAGCTTTATACTTTGTGATGTAAGAACTTTATGCTCGTGATTTTTATTAATAAAATACTCAGATCTTTCATTTAAAAAAAAATAGAACTTAATTCATACAACTCGATTCCAACTAAAACTGAACACAAGCCAAATCCTATAATATCTAACGCAATTGTAATAGTTGTATCCCTTCTATCCCATTTGTTTTTAAAATTATACATCTTCTTCTATTTTTTTTTTTTAATTTAATCATGCAAACCTTTTATAGATGTAGAATTTAAAGATTATTGCATTCAGCAATTTCAATCTCAAGAATACAAAGAGGACCTTTGTGACGTCCCACATCGCCTGGGAATGAGGATGTGCTTATATGTATAAATGCACCCTATATGACACAACGCGTTTTAAAGCCGTGATGGCAATGAACCTATCAGAACTCCGCAGTTAAGCGAGCCGCTGCGAGAGCAATCCCAGGATGGGTGACCTCCTGGGAAGTCTGGTATGGGGAGCCAAAAGCGGACAGTATTGTGTCATTGGGGGTGGGTCGTTACAAATGGTATCAGAGCCATTGCCCAGCCTAAGATGGTGGGAGCGTGCACAAGCCCAAAGAGGGTTGCTGGCGGGCACTCGCTGGGATGCCAAGAATGGGGGGATCCCATGAGGGTCGCCAGCGAGGACGCTGGGTCCCAAGGGGGGTGATTGTGACGTCCCACATCGCCTGGGAATGAGGATGTGCTTATATGTATAAATGCACCCTATATGACACAACGCGTTTTAAAGCCGTGATGGCAATGAACCTATCAGAACTCCGCAGTTAAGCGAGCCGCTGCGAGAGCAATCCCAGGATGGGTGACCTCCTGGGAAGTCTGGTATGGGGAGCCAAAAGCGGACAGTATTGTGTCATTGGGGGTGGGTCGTTACAACCTTCCTCCATATGAACTTGTTCGTCCATAAGAGAAAACGCTTCATTAGCTAGCCTATGAGTTACTCTATTTGCCTCTCTCCTAACATGATTCACCCTCCATAACTGCCAACTATTAAGCATAATTCGGTAATCTTCAATCAAAAGGTCATAACTACACCAATTCTTTCATTCTTTATTCAAGGCATGTACAATTTTGATTGCATCATCTTCTAATTCAACCGGTTGATGTCCCAGCTCCCTAGCAAAAAATGTTGCCATCAAAGCCGCCATAGCAGGGTCAATGATATATTGTTGAGTGGCTAACAAAGTCATCAAAACCTCTCCCTCATGAAAATTAGACCTCTTCTGTTCTTTAATACTTTTTTTTAACAAAAGATCTGAGTATTTTATTAATCAAATATCACGAACATAAAGCTCTACAAAATCATAGCCACATGCTATGAAGTTACATAGTTATAAATACAAACAAAATTCTTATAATAAAAGTTATAAAACGCTTTTTTTTTACTTTCATCTTCCGCTAACCCATATACAAAAATAGTTAAAGACCAAATCTACTCTAAGCAGACTATATCTAAGACAATGGTAGCCAAATATCTTAAAAATTTATTTAAAACCGAACGTGAGAGACAACCCCTTACATCAAACTATCCAGGCCGTGAGAGATAACTCTTCACACCTGACTAACCTTCATCTCATAGATTGTCTATGATGGCAGATCTAAAGAAAATGAAACTCTTATTCAAAGCAAAAATACAACCAGCAAATAGTAGCAGCGGTCAGAGAAAAGGTGAACGGCACAGCACAAAGGTAGATGGACAGATGTATAGCAAATATGTCAAAATTGCTGATTTGGTCGAAGAATACCTACAAACAAAAGAAAAAACTAAAATGAAAGAAAGATTGTAGGAACAATAAATAGAAAGAAAAAATGAGAGGAGGATTAAGCAGCTCAAATCTATTTTTTGAGCGGTTTCTTTTCTTTAATACTAGGAATGTCATTAGTTCCAAAGTAAATCTTTGAAAATCTATAAACATTCATGCACTAAACCGCAAAATCACTAGTTCTAAAAGTAATAAATCTTCCAAAATCTCCAACAGTTTATAGAGTAAATGGGTAATCAGTGATCTGATATGAAGGATTGGTTCTTATTCAAAACAGTCAAAAAGCTTGATCAAAAAAAAAAAAAAAGAGTCAAAAAGCTTCCTGATTCGTGAAGCTGACTTGGCGTTATCCACATCTCTCTCTCTCTCTCTCCACCTAGATTCACGTCCGAAATATCCTATCTCGACGTGATTTGGAACCACCGACTTTTTATGAGAAAAAGTTATTTATTTATTATTTTTTTAAGTAATCAGATTTTTTTTTTTTTTTTTTACCTATTTACTCTTTCATCTCCCTCATCTTGGATATAGCGTGAAGAATATAGTAGAATAAACGCGAGTGTGGAAGAACAATTGACCGCTCCTTTTGTCCTTTGCCTTCCAGATGTTTACCTATCCGGGCGGCGGGTAAACCGTAAACATCAGGAAGATGCGGTTGAACATCCGAGCTGCCGGTTAATGGTAAAGATTCTATTTTTGTTGTATTTAATGAGATATGTTAAATATATTATTTTATTATTTAAAATTTTTAAATGAAATAACAATATGTATACTATTTTAGATTAAATATAACTTATATACCTTCTTCAAATTATCACTATATTATCAATGTCTAATCAAATTATTAATTGTGTCAAAATTTTCTTAAACTACAAAAAAATATCAATGTCTCATAATAAAAAAAAATCTTTTATAAAATTATATAAAAAACTAAAAAATTAAATTAAATTAAAATAAAAACAAAAACAAAAATTAAAAAAACTGGATTTTATTTTTTTCCCTTTTTTAATTTTATTTATTAAAAATATGTATTTTTCTTATAATTTTCAGTTTTTTTTTTTTAATTTTTGAAAAAATTTCATTTTTTTTTTTCGAATTTATAAGAGCATTTTTGTCTTATTGAAAAAATTTAAAGGACATTTTTGTCTTTTTGTTGGTCAAGGAGATATTGACATTTTTTGCTAATTTAAGAGTAACATTGATAATTT
Source organism: Alnus rubra (assembly GCA_028654335.1). Classification (NCBI taxonomy): domain Eukaryota; kingdom Viridiplantae; phylum Streptophyta; class Magnoliopsida; order Fagales; family Betulaceae; genus Alnus; species Alnus rubra. Next base: position 148,277 of record JAJPGS010001383.1, on the reverse strand, counting down.
GGTACAATTGTAGTTTTGATAGGACATTGACAATTGAGTGGTAATTTGAGGAGGATATGTGTACATTTCCATAGATAGTAGATATAACAAAGTAAATTCTTAACTATAGTTAGACTCATCTCCATTTCGATTGAAATATAGAGGTTTTTCTTTTTTGTATATAACCGCAAGGGGATTTGAACTAGTTACATCCGCTTTATGATTCGTGGTATCAGCTGGCAGCTAATTGAGCAATCTCTTTGTATTAATTTTAAGAATAATGTTATAAACTACATTTTCATTCCACAACTACCCCAAAATGTTGACGTAGTAATCTCAACTGACCTTTAGATCAATTATTTATAGAAAATGATATTTGTACAACACAGGTACAACAACTTCACAACACTACTTCACATGGAGTGGGTCCCAGTGTGTGGGGCCCACCCCCATGTGAGAGGGTGTTGTGAAGTTGTTGTACCTGTGTTGTGTAGGAAACAATCCCCGTTATTTATATGAGAAATGATCCCTACACTCATTTCTCACAATAGCCCCACAACAAGCTGACGTGGCTGGTAATATTTTATTATTTTTTTGTTTTGTTTTCATTTCTTTTTGTAAAAAAATAATAAAATATTACCAGCCACGTCAGCTTGTTGTGGAGCTGTTGTGAGAAATGAGTGTATAGATCATTTCTCTATTTATATATATATCAAGAGTTTGTTTGAACTGTCACATCAGCATTGTATGATAGTTATAAAATATAAATGTAGTATATATTCATGATAAATATGGCTAATCCTCCTCTCATAAGTATTATGTTAAATTGTTTGCAGTTATGGAGGGTGAACCATGTTATGGCCTATGGGTCTACAATCCACCCAAAAGATAGCCTAATTAGAATTAGGATTTTGGTTATAAGTCATAACTCTTGCTAGATAAGGTAAGAATCGTATTGTCCCTTTAGAAGAATAATAATAGATTTATCTATTATCCATATTAGGAAAACAGGGAGACTTGTTCATAAAACAGTATTTCCGGTAGGAAAATAAGGGATTTGTCTCCCATTAGAATTAGATTTGCTATTTACTTTATTTCTATCATTACAATATAGTCTTCTATTTAAACGTGAGAATTGATCAATAAAAATATGAGAAGTTTATAATTCAACTCTAAATATTTGTTTTAAGAGGTTTAAGTTCATCGAATTATCTTAAAATTAGGAGTAACAAGATTCTTCCAATTATTCTACCAAAATCTATCATTCTAGTTAATTTTGCATCCCTCGTTACAAAGGCCCGGCCGTAACATACCATGTTAGAAAGAGGCGAATATAGTAGTTCATAGCTAGTCAAAGAAGCGTTGTTTTTTTTATTATTATTATTAATGGATGAACAAGTTCAAATGGAAGTAAGCCCTCTTTGTATTCTTAATACTGTAACTGCTCGATGCAGTAATCTTTAGTTTTTACATCTAATTGCATGACTAGATTAAAATATCTATATATATATATATATATATAATGTCCAACTTAGGTCTAGATCCTTGAAACCTACTATGCACATTTTTCTGTGGGATGTGGGCTCGTGAGATGGTCATATTGAAATTTTGGTTCATTTATGTGTTGAATTTGATATGGGCACGTGGTATTTGATTTTTTTTCTTTTCCTGGTCAATAAATAAGGAAGAGAAATGCTAAATATTTAAACATTTTTTTTAAGAATTTGGTTTCAATATGATGTGTCATGAAATTATAACACATCAGGTTGAAACTAAATTCTGAAAAAAATAAAAAAATTAAAAATAGATATCTAGTATTCCTTTACAAGAAAAGGGGAAACACAGGAGCGGAGCTACATGGGGCAGGGCCACACCCCTTAAGTCATCATGTTTTCTATATATATATATATATATATATATATATATAATTATTTGAAAAATAAAATTTTATCTCTCAATTTTTATTTTTATTTTCAATTTTACCCCTCAACTTCTAAATGCTAGCTCAACCCTTGCGGTGTTTGAATTGGTTGTTCAGAACTTGTTTTTCTCCTTTTTGGTTGATATGTACAAAGAGTTTAGCAAGGAATGTATTTGGTTTTCATTCGTGTTCTCCAACTTTTTTCAAAGGAAAACTAGCCAATTCAATCTCAAAACAGTAAAGAAAAGGTAATTGTTAGATAATTTGTAATTCGAACATGGTATGAAAGTAAAAGCGATGAATTCAAACATTATGCGGAATAAATCTCATCATGGAATCAAAGGTTCCACTCAAGCATTCAAATAAGTTGCTAAATGGATAAGAACTATATTTATCAAAATCTCATTTAATGAGGAGTACAAACCCTAAGATTTATGAGAATATGTACGTTAACTTGAGATACGATCCCTCCGGCTACATAGAATGTAGAGTTTTACAAGGAATCAACTACGTACCAAAAACCCTATAAAATGGACACAACACATCAGGTAAAATGAACTTGATTCCTCCAAAATAATCCTAGATTATTTTTCTATGTTCACTCCAAACAAGAATGCTAACTTAAGCATCGGAATATCTGCCAGTCAGACCGTACCAAATACTGCATCAACACGTACATTATTCCTGTCATTCACTCTATTTTTAATTAAAATAATTGGAGTGCTAAAATAAAGATCAAATTTGAGAAAAGTGGTGACTTTAAGGAACTCACTACTCTAAAGAACAATAGCTATTATTATATACTCATGTGATTTGAGAGATTTTTTTTTTTTTTTCTTTCTATCATTTCTTTTCTTTTTATTATTTTATGTCTGTTCATCAAGTGGATATTGGTTCTCATTCCAAGTGGATACAAGTTGAACCTTTGGATTGCAAATGGCAAAATGAACTCGATGCTAACTATAGGTAGATAAAGTATAATTTACTCTTTTCTTTTTATCCATAGTAATGATATTTTGGCATTTTCTTTGATGTTTCACTACAAGTGGGTCTGTGAGAAAGGTGGATGTTGAAATATATATTAAAAAAAATGTGCTAAAATATCATCACGCGCAAGGAACCCCTGGTCTGATATTTATGTTCCACCAAACTATATATCATTACTAAGATTAAATATAAATCGATTTCTTAGATAAAAAATCGGGTGTAATGAATTGTTCGTATTGCATGCAATACATGTAGTATGTGAGAGATCTATTTTCACCGACGTCAAAATTTGTCCTAACATTTTTAAAGCGCCATTAAATCAAATAAATTATTCGCCGGTCATTCTCAAATTTTTCCCGCCGTGGGATTATGAGTCGCCATTTGTTTTCTATGACGACTCAATTACCCGCATTCGTATGCACAGGCAAAAACTTACATGCATTTTGTTGCCAGCTTTTTTTTCCGTAGTTTTTTCGGCAATTTTGGCCACTAATAAATATGATTGTTTTTTTTTTGGTAATAAAGCCTGATAAGACTCATCTGTCCAAACAAATATGGACCTTGTAACTCATGCGGCCAAACATGTGTTCGAATACTGGAATACATAAATCCCATCAAATCATTTCTCATAAACTATTTGTATTATATAACATTCTCTTTAACATCAAAATATCAGGCAAGACTAGCGTAGTACTACAACTATCTCTCAAGTTTTAACAATCATTTCATCAATAACTAGTTAGACAACTAGTAATGTCAATCGAAGTGGCTGCATTCCTATATTTTCTGTTTTATCATGATCCTCTCCTACTTGTTTTGGATTGAATTCCTCTTTCCTTTTCTGAGTTCCTTAGTTTGTTTCACTTTTTCAAGTACTTTAAAAAAAAAAAAAAAATCCCAAATGTTTACATGGTTTGGGAACTTCATCAATAATGATGAACTCCTTTGGTCAAGGGCAGGATGAGCCTACCAAGAGTTTTAGGAGTGACCAATATCTTTCACTTAGCCATCAACGCAATGATTAGGATAGACCCATAAGTAAAGGGTTGTTGTCGTCATTTGCAATGTGATTGTTCTACTTGCTAATATGCCCCCAAATTAGAGGCTTTTGTCCTTTTGTTAAGTTTCTATAAAGTTGATGCCGACATTGTTGAAGCGACTCTTAAAGGCTACAAAAGTCGCATGTGTAATTGAGACTTGCATCACCTTTTGGGTCCTGACGGGGGTGGAGACTGATGCAATGAATTTGTATCTATATAAGTATATAAAAGTTAAATTTGAGAGAGTGGAATTATTCAATTTCTATTATATAAATATTTTAAATTTTTAGATAAATCTTTCATTTTTTTTTTTTAACGGTGCCGCATCAGCTAAATATGAAAAAAGTATAGTATATAGTAGCGGAGAGTAATCCTTGCACTCTTTGTGCACAACAATGACACAACAGCAATGCACGTTAGGGTGAGGAAAAATGTTAGATTTACAACACCAATACAACAACGGTACAACAATTCCTCACATGAGGGTGGGTCTCACATACTGGGGCCCACCCTCATGTGAAGGGTTGTTGTGCAGTTGTTGTATTGGTGTCCCCAATGTACCTTGGTGTTGTATCATTGTTGTGCATTGTGAGTGTTTTCATCATGAAAGGTGATTCTCGTACATCACATGCACAACAAGTGTACAACATCTCTCTCACATGGAATGGGTCCCACAATGTGTGGGCCCACCCCATGTGAGAGAGGTGTTGTACCCTTGTTGTACATGTGATGTACATTTATCATTTTCCTTTCATCATTTCCATATAGTAGCATTACAAAATAGGGTGTGATCCGTGCACTCTTTGTGCACAACAATGGTACAACACCAAGGTACATTGGGGTGGAACCCAATATGTGGGCTCCACCCCAATGTGCATTGGTGTTGTGTTATTGTTGTGCATTGTGAGTGTTTTAATAATTTCTCTTACGAATGATACATTTATATCATGGAAAATGATCGTTACACTTCACCTGCACAACTTGTGCACTCACACTAGACATAAGGAAATGGGACCTACACACTGGACCCCACTTCCTTGTGTCTGGTGTGAGTGTAGGAGTTGTGCAGCATGAGTATAACAATCACTCCTCTTATATCATTTGTACAACTCTTATACAATGCCAACAACTTTTTTTTAAAAAAATAATCATTAGATCTATTTTTCTACATGTGGATCCTACATATTCAATAATTAATTATTTTTTTTAAAAAAAAAAAAAAAAGTTGTTGAAATTGTACAGAAGTTGTAAACATATCATATCTCATATCATTACTCTAATTAAAAATATGATACGTTTACAACTTTCGTACAACTCTAACAACTTTTTTTAAAATCAACCATTAGATATTTAGGACTCACATGTAGGAAAACAGATCCAATGGATAGTTTAAAAAAATATTGTTGGAGTTGTACAAGAGTTATGTCAAGAGTTGTACAACAATTATTTCTCTTAAGAATAATGTTAGAAATCACACCATCATCCCACTCCCATCACACTAGGCTGACGTGGCAATACATACCTGCTCTTGGACTTTTATTTTTATTTTTTAAACAATAGCTAATAGGCAGGCCAAATCAACCCAATAAAGTAGGGTGTGATTTTTAACCTTTCTCGTCACTAGTATTAATATCATCCAAGTATCCAACAAGCTATTATTAGCATCCATAGTAATGCATTGAATTAGGATCTTTCTATTTTATTATTCAGATTTGTATTACAAATTTAATGATTTATAAGTTATCACATTATTTAAAATTTTAAATAGCGTGACATTATGTACACCGAATAAAATATCTTGAGGGGGAGAGGATCCTATTCCCAATGCATTTGGCTGTCATGGATCATTATAATTGGGATATCAGTATCACCGGTTAATGTAGTATATAATGGTTGCTAGCTATTAAATAATCTAATCAAAATAAATTCTTATTTTTTCATGTTGTACGTACTTAAGATTAGTTAGATAAATGATGGAGAGTGATCCTTGCACTCTTTGTGTACAACACCAAGGTACATTGGGGTGGGACCCAAATGTGTAAGCTACACTCCAATGTACATTGGTGTTGTGTCATTGTTGTGCATTGTGAGTATTTTGATCATTTTCTTTTTATTTATAAGGGATTTGATTCGTACACAACACCATCACAACAAGTGCACAACACCCCTTCACATAGGGGTGGGCTCCACATACTGGGCCCCACCCCCGTATGAGGGGGTGTTGTGCACTTGTTGTGGTGTTGTTGTAAATCTATCATTTTTCTATTTATAAACATGTTACTGGCTATGGTACATGAAAGGAATAATGTCATCTTATTAATGTTAAACCGACATGACTCACACTAGTTAGTAGAGTTGTTTGACATTGGTATTTATAATGACAAAATTAAAGTAATGATAGATTGGATTTATTGTGCGCATAATGTTCACATTATCCGGCCTATCAAATATTATTGTCATATAGGCCAAGTAAAAGATAATAAGAATTTAATGAACCAAGTGATTGGCACATATATACATCGTTAGATTCCTAATATTATTGAACCTAAATTATCTTAAGGTTCCTATACAACTATGGGTCAAGTTAAAGAAGTGGTTTCCTATTAGAATAAAACTTTTATAAGAGGTTGAATTATAGTTGAATAAGAGCATTACTAGCAGCTTCCCTATAAGGGATCTGTTCCCTAAATTTTAGAGAAAATTTTAAGAAAGTAAAAAAAACCATCCCACAGCAGCTTCCCTACAATTATCTGTTCCCTAGGAAGTGAACAGTGCTTCCCAATGCATTGGGAAGCACTATTTACATCTCATTCAATTGTTTATTCTAAAAATATAATCTCTCTCTTACTTTATCTCTTTCTTTTCTTACTTTTAATTAGTAAAAGTAATAAAATAATATTTTAATGATATAGGGAAAAATGAAGGGAAGCTGATGTGGAGTGTTTTTTGATAGGGAAGCAAAAAGTAGTTTTATTCCCTACATTTAGGGAAAATAAAGAGGAAAGGAAGGGAAGCTGCTAGGAATGCTCTAAGAACTGATTATCTCTCTACTCTACCTTATATATCTATCTACTCTACCTTATAAATTTACACAAAACTTTGATAGATTTCAACTGTAGTTATGTCATAGTCTCCAACTGTGACTAGTTGATATTCTTCAATTATAGTTAAGTGGGAATATGATCATCTCCATTTCATCTATTCATTTTAAATGAAATGTCAGAATTTGAAGTTAATACATCTAACGGTGTATATATATGAAATCAATGTTAGCACGTCTTTTAAAATTTTAAATAATGTAAAATCATGTACACTATTAGATGTATTAATTTTAAATCTTGGCCATAAAATAGATACCATCAATTTCATTTAAAATGGAAATGATCCTCTTCGAGTTAGAAGATAGTCTTCAATTGTAACTTGAATTCTTGAACTCTATAATATACTCTTAACTACATTTTCTTTTTCCAATATTTATGTCCAATATTGAATAGTGTTCGGTTTGTGATCATAGTCTCATTACTTTTATGAATGGTCACATTAAAGTCATAAGCATAAATCATAGTCTTTTACGTACGCCACATTGAACGAATTATGAAACAAGGAAAATTACATATAATTATCAGCACTTACTTTCCTATTATTTCTCTTTATCTTATGGGACACACATTTGGAGGGATCATATGTTAAATGAAAAGTTTTGGAATAAAATATGAAATATGAGAAAAATAGTGGAAGTAAAAAAAAAAACGGAGACAAATGATTTTTGGGGTGGTTCGTTTGACGCCTACATCCGGCCACCACTAGAAATTGTCCTAAAGATTACATTATGCTCTTTTTCATTATGACTATTTACAATATAAATGACTCATATTTATAGAAGAAGAAAAAAATGTAGTAAGTGAAGATAATACAAAAATGATAATCAAATCTATAAGATTTGACTACAATCAAACTTAAATGATAAATTATTTTTAAATTAAATGGTTTTCAGTATTTCCTATAGTTTACTATATTTTAAAAAAAATAAATATTGTTATTAAAAAAATAATCGCAATCATCTATATGTAAGAAATTTTTTACAACCCACATGTTATATGTCATTTAAATATGTGAGAATCACATATTTTTTTTATTAATGATATTTAAATAACATGGGCTTCTCACATGCCAAATGACACATATCAATCTTATATGTGGTTTGTAGGAAATTTTTTGTTCCATATGAAAATATAGACTCTGTAGATTAAATTATTATTTTTTTTTTCAAAACAAAAATATTATCAAACAATTCAAACATAAAATATTCTTAAATTTTTTTTTTTCAAAAAAAAAAAACAATTTCAAATAAATAAACAAACAAAGCCATAACGATTGAGATTAAAAAATAAAAATGTAAAATGTGGTCAAGAATTTTTATAAAGATCTCTTTGGATGAGTAATTTTCATCTCTTTTTACCGGCAACCGGCAACCACAAAGCACCGAGTAATTTAATAGTCACATTATTCAGGTGACGAATACTCGTAACCATTAAAAAAGGAAAATGGTGACGGGGTGATATTGTAGGGCTTGCACGCTATGTGGTGTCGGCAACCGTCTGTCAGCGGTCGACGTGTTCGTACAGCTTTATGTACACAGCTGTCACTTTAAAAAGCCGCCTCAGCCAATGGTCTCCTCTAGAAGCTGCTGAGAAGCCTTTGGAAGTACCCTCCAACAATGATATTTTATCTACGTGGCCTGCTAGTTGTATTACACGTGTAAACCACTGGAACCGTGCTAGAAAAGTTTTGGATAAGATTAAATTGTCACGTCATTTGGTGTTTTTTTAATATCGCCGGAAAGGAGAAAACGACAAAATAGAATGGATGACTTTTTTAGATATTTGTTGCTTTTTTTATTTATTTATTATTATTATTATTTGAGGAGAAAATTCAAGGTTTGAAAAAGTGACCGGTAGATTGTTGTTGAAACAATCTCTTCTACCTCTGGCCAACTAAATTTTGGTTAAAGAATTATTTTTATTTTTATTTATTTATTTTAATTATTTACCTTTTCAAAACATTTACATTACAAGAGAGAGAGAGAGAGCCGGCCCTAAAGAGAAAAAGAAAGAGAAGTGTTTGAGGAGGAATGAGGCTCCAATGGTGCTTCCCTCGTAGTCCTTATTTTATTTATTTATTTTAATTATTTACCTTTTCAGAACATTTACATTACGAGAGAGAGAGAGAGAGAGAGAGAGAGAGAGAGAGAGGGGGAGAGCCGGCCCTAAAGAGAAAAAGAAAGAGAAGTGTTTGAGGAGGAGGGAGGCTCCAATGATGCTTCCCTCCTAGTCCTTATTTTATTTATTTATTTTAATTATTTACCTTTTCAGAACATTTACATTACGAGAGAGAGAGAGAGAGAGAGAGAGCGGGAGGAGAGCCGGCCCTAGAGAGAAAAAGAAGAAAGAAAAAGAAAGAGAAGCGTTTGAGGAGGAGGGAGGCTCCAATGGTGCTTCCCTCCTATCCTTATAGGATTATGGAGGTTTTTTGTTTTTTTCCCCTGGTTTAGATTCAGTGAAACTTTTGTTCTTCGAGTCCTTCTATGACAATAGAGGTTTTGTTCTCATAATCCTTATAGGGCTATGGAGCTTTGTATTTTTTATTGTTTTTGGTTTCTTCAAGCAGAAAGGTTGACACAAGACATCTCGTAGGGAAGCAGCCTCTCTGTCCATGTCGCTGGCGAAAGTTTGGCTGAACTTTATTTTTCTACATCTACTTTTGAGGCCAGATCTATGTTTTTCCCCCAGTTCCTGCAAGACACGCGCAATTTCTCTTTCAACGTCGGCTTGTATTGGATGCTTTCTGTAATTGTTTTTTTTTTTTTTTTTTTTTTATAATAGTTCTTGAAAGTCTGTCTGTTAAATTTGCAGATTTTACTGAATTTTTTATAACTTATTAGCTAGATCAGCCATCTTTTCTTTGTTAGGGTATTTTATTGTTAAAGAGTGGCTCAAACATCTGTTCTTGTAATATTTGTTAATTTGTAGGCAGCACCCAAGTCACATTTTTCTAGCTTAGTGTGTAGGGTGTCGATGTGCCTCTATTCACTGTATTTACCTTTGGGCTTCTTTAGATTAATGCATGGTAGCTCCAGTTATTTTGTTAAAAAAAAAAATTACATTACCCTCTCTAGTTTAACTATACACTTTTATTATTTTAATTAAATATTTTTTTCTTCTCTCTCCAAAAATTATATTTTTCAAAAATTTGTATTTCCTTAATGGTCATATTTTAAAATTTTAATCTTTTCCTAATGATCATATTTTTCAAAATTCATCTTTTCTAACTGTTGTATTTTCAAAAATGTCTTTTTTAATGATCATATTTTCAAAAAAAAAAAATGTCCTTTTCTTTATTTTTTGATTCATTAATGTCCTTTTCTAATGATGATATGCTTTCAATATAAATATGAATGGACTAGTAAGATGAGAAGTGTTTCTTGGGTTGTTGAACTAGAGTGCTCACCAGATTTGTTGGGCATTATAACAACTATTCATTTTTTATTTTTTATTTTTTGCTAAAATGATTAGTCAAGATTTATTTGTTGTCAATTTTTATTATAATACTAGTCAAAATAAATTTTGGCTAGCGCAATGAGAATGCTCTTAGATGGTTGATTTGGTGTCTCATTGTTTATATATATATATAACCTTTTGGAACAATTTAGTAATTTAACAATAATCTTGTTCATTAAACATCTATGTGTCTTTTTGACTGCCTCTTGTGGGACATAATTAATATTATCTAGAGTAAAATTCAAAAAGTAATGGGGGACCACCTTGCCACATAGGCAAGGTGGTGAAAAGTTGTATCTTTGAGTGGTATTCAATCATTAAATCGAAATGTAATTTTTTTCTTTCTTTATTTTTTTCTCTTTTTTTGATGCATCTTATTTATCAAAGCAAAAAAGTGACTCATTTTAGGTTTAACGTTTGAACCATATTTTTGGACGATCAAACCAGGCAACAAGGTTCTTGCAAAACAAGGCATAAAGGTCACTGAGAAAATGTCGATTTCCAGGAGATTGGGGAGCCTCTGATGCTCAAGTCAATTAATTGTTCTATAAGAAAGAAAAATGAAAATGGTGAAAGAGTTAGGGAGAAGGACGGCGTGTGGAAAATGAGGAATGCGTTTGGTACCCATTTTTGGAGGAATATGCCCTTTTAATGTGAGACGCTCTTTGATATAGTTCTTGGATGCTTGCCATGTGACGGACTTGTAGCCCTCTAATTATTTTCCATATAATGGGATTGTTTGAATGGGGCATCAGTAATTAATGAGTAATGTTACACATCATCCACTTGTCCTCCTTTTGTCCTCCTAAAATTGATGTGGCTCTTAAAATTACCATTTGATCAAAATCCAAGAGTGATATATCAAAAATTCAATGGTGATTTTAAGATCCACATCAATTTTGGAGGGACAAAAGGAGGACAATGGGATGATGTGTAGCATTACTCTGCAAGGGGATATGTTTTTAATAACGTATGATTTTAAAGACTAAATTGCGATTTTAAAGGCTAAATCAAGGTTTTATTAAACGTTTAACTGTTTTTAAAAAAAGAGAATGTTATTTCTCCAACTCCAACAACTGTTTTTAAAATTAACCATTGGATACGTAGGATTCAAATGTAAAAAATATAGATCTAATGATTAGTTTGAAAAAAAGTTAAATGAGAGTTGGACAGAAGTTAGAGAAGTAGCAGATCTTATTAAAAAATATTGTTTTCAAAGTGCACGTTTTAAAATCGTAAATTCAAATGAATCCGAACTAGTTGCTTCTAACTTTTTTAACATGGGAGGACTAGTTGATGAGATATAATTGTTTGTATTTGGCAAAACCGTGACCTCTTAACAACTCTTTAACTTTTCTCCCAAAGCAGTGGTCTCTCATTGCATCCAGATTTGAAATAAACCTCAACCTCAGAGACTGGAATAGTCTTAAAGATTTGGTGGTGAATAGACAGATTGAACAAAGCAGAGTTGTATAAGTAGGAATGAAAAAAGTAAGGACAAATTTCTCTTCTGGAATGGACGAGTTTGCTTTGTCGAGTAATGTTTAGAAGATGACACTTTACATAAATCTCGCAAAGCAATCAAAGAGGTAGCCGGTCACCCCCAACGGTGGTAATAGTAAGAAACTGGTATTGTCGGTGCGATGGTGACGGTGATGGCGGGTTCTGAAAAGAAAGTTTTAAATTTTTTTGTTGACATGATAGAACAATACAGCCAAATGGATAGTCGACCACCCCTAATGGTGGTAATAATGAAAAATTAGAATTATCATTGTGGCCGTAAGGGTGACGGCGGCTTTTGAAAAGAGAGTTTTAAATGAACGACCCAAATTAAAATTACTCCAGACAATGTAGCCAAATGGGTAGTCGGTCACCCCTAATTGTGGTAATAATGAGAAATTTGTATTATCATTGCGGCTGTAAGGGTGACGACGGTTTCTGAAAAGAGAGTTTTAAATGAACAGCCCAAATGAAAATTACTCCAATCTCAAGTGTATGACCGTTATATAACAGTCTACTAAATAATATTTCTTCCATATATATTAGATAATCTATATTTTAATCTAATGAGCCTATTTTTTTTTTCTTTTTTGAAAAGTTAATCTCTTTAGCTTACATTTGGGTATATGTTCCTTTTTATATTTAACATGAATTTTCTAGGCCGCAGGATCCCAGATGTGATCCAACTAAAAATCTTAATTGAGGCACCATGTCTCATCACCTCGGCCTGTAAAGTTAGGCCCAAAATCCAGAGAAGATTTTTCAAGTTAGGCCCATTAGTTACTGGGTCTCTTTTTTCTTTTTAAAAAAACAAACACACATATTAATAGAATATGAACAATATACATTCAAAAACTTGCAATGAAATTCGTAGCATTTCAATCCCAGATTGAGAAGATAAATAGCTTATATAAACTTATAGAGTCTGCGTGTATTATAAAGAGACTCATAGGTGTTAAGAATAGATTTTATAAGCGATTCTAGGAAGCTAGCTCCAATTGTGACTAGTCCTATTAGAATGATAGCACATACGTGGATAACGTTTTTCGTCACAACGTGGCCCTGACAAGGATTTTGGAAACCACATTGAGAAAATGAATAGCCCAGTGCCCACATGGAATGTGGATTATGAAGGCATTTATAAATGTTAAGCTAAGTCTAACATTGTGGGTCACAAAGGCACTCTTGAGTGTTAGGCTAAGTTCAATATTAGTTCTATTGAGCTTTATAGATTCTAAGAGTTTCAATTGTGACGAATACTTTTAAAGTAATAATATAGATTTGACTAGCTTTTTTTCTTGAATCGTTATAAAAATTGTTTAAATTTAACTTTGGCTAATAAGTTTAACTCTTACTTCCCATTCATTCGATTGATTGATTTCTTTAGAAATTTTGTACATGGTCAACTCTATAAGAATAATAGGTTTCTTTTAAAAAAAAAGAAAAGAAAATAGTGGGAGTTGTGTTTAAGAAACAGTGTTTTTGGGGTCTAATGTCTATTATTCTTGATTGTAATATATGATGAAATTGAAAGGCTCGTTTAGATGTGTGATTTTTTATTATTATTATATTTAAAATTATGAATATCGAAAGAATTTGCTTTTTTGAAATTATGTTTGTATAGTTTGGAATCTGAGACAAAATTATAAAAAATTAGATAAAATTTGAGTAGAATTTAAATTTTAAAAAACAACTCAAACATATTTTTTTAAAAAATAAAATATAATAAAAAAATCATTGTTACCCAAACATGCCCGAAGCTATGGCCAAATTCAATTATTTGAAATTCTCTCAAGGTCCAAATAGAGTCACCCTGGGCCACAACTGCATCCAATGAAGAAGAGAAGAATGGAAGCCCATTATCTTTGGGCCCTTTTCAGAACACCGATTGTTACGGCTGTGTATTGGGTCTAAATACTCCATTATCTCTGCACATTAAACCTTCTTTTAACACTCTCCAATCATTACTACTTACATTTAAGATCGGTAATTTTTGACACAAAATTCGACATAAACTAAACACGAAAAATGATGGTTATGGTTAAGAGATCTGATCCATTTAATTAAATGAATTGAGTCAAGATTGACTTATATAGTTTTTATCTTATATCCATATCTTTACACGATCTACGAACTTGACATGAACCTAACACGAAATTAGTAGGTTATAACTGATGGGTCTAACCCATTTAATTTAATGTATCAGGTTAGGATTGACCTATATAGTTTTACACTGATTCATTGAACAACGTGAATCTGACACGCGAACACAAATTACCACCATTACTTGCACCACTCATGTTAAGCTAAACATACATGTGAGAATCACGTATTCTAAAATCAGACGTCTATTTAATAGACTGTATGGAAAACTTTGTCCTCGACAAAATTGAGAACAACTTAGCTTCAACTTGAGCCAACAAAAAGAAATGAACCTTTCATCTCAAACCAAAAGAAGAGGATGAGCTTCAAAAATAAGTTGAGTCCATACAATTGTGATCCATTTTTATTCAAAAGGTTGCAACTTTGCAGTCATATTACTCTTAATTTTGTTTTGGTAAACGTGATGTTTTTATAACCTAAAAAAGATTTGTTTTGTTTCTTTAAGCTAGAAAGGAAAGATAAAATAATTGAATAAATAAATCAATAAAAAAAGTAGGCAAGCTTTTCGATTAGGCTGAAATCAAGGTGCCAAAAACCTTCCCATCAATGCAAATAAACCATTCTAATCCAACCTAACCCTAAAAGGCTTTACCTTCCATTTTCATAGAATCTGCTTGAAAACTCCATTTCTTTTCTTTGTGTAGTTTGACCAGGGGACTATCTTATGGGGAGGATTAATTAAATTGGCCTTTCGACCTAATGCATGAAAAGATAAACGTGTAGCTTCTTGACTCCATCCACTCTATATAAATTAAATAAATAATAGAGGAAGAATGGTCAAAAAGATTATGAAAAATCTAAGAACGTTTGGGTTAGGTTTCATTGTCTAGGTTGGCAGTCAAAGTAATGGAGACCATGTTGCATGCAATGGTAGATCAGCAAATGAAAATGACGGATATGTCTTAATATTCAATGTTGGATTATATATATATATATATATATATAGAGAGAGAGAGAGAGAGAGAGAGAGAGAGAGAGAGAGAGAGAGAGAGAGAGAGAGAGAGATGGATGGACAAGAGAATGAGAGATGAAATGGATGGACAAGAGAAAGAGAGACGAAAAAAAAAGAAAAATAGCATTTCTCATCTAAAAATGACAACTCTCTCTCTCTCACACACACATAGATTGAGTGGAGAAGGAGATGCATTGAGTTATCAATGCCACAACACAAAAAACCTAATTTTTTTTAACAAAAGATCTATATATTTCATTGATTAAAGATAAACAAAAAGTTCTTACATCACAAAGCATAAAACTCTACGAGGTTTTAAAGTCATAAATACAAACAAAATTCTTATAATAAAGTGTTATTTATGACTTTCATTTTTCGCTAACTCATATATAAAAATAGTTAAAGAGTAAATCTGTTCTGAGCAGACTAGATCTAAGACAATGTAGCCAAATATCCTAAAAAAATTTATTTAAACCGGTCGTGAGAAATAATCTCACACTGAAAATATAATGTAATTAATATGATTTATTGACTTAAAAGATATTGTTTGAGTATTTACATGTGAATAATGTAATTAATATGATTTATTGACTTAAGTTTTTGAATTAAGATAATTTCTAAACACACGTATCAAATCTCACAAAGAAAAAAATCCCAACATGAAAATAGGCTCACATAAAAATCTTCCATTCTTAGCATCCAAATCTCAAACACCTCTAATTGGAAAGCATATATATATTATGCAAGCTCTGAGTAGGAAATTCCATTCTAAACAAACAATGGATCAAAGAGAAATGATATTGTCACCCAAAGATATAACTATTGACTTTCTCTATTTTTTTTTCTTTTTTTTTTTTTTAAAAAAAAAAAACACACAAAATCAAATCTCAGCCCATTTACTTGATTTGTGATTTTTTGTTTAGTAAAAAAAAAAAAGTTTATAATTGTGTCATGAGGTGGCAACATCTCATATCTCCTAACCAAAATCCTTCTCCAAATATGTTGATTCTCTCATAATACCATAATCGAATGCATCAATAATTGGATAATTCGAGAAGAATACCTGTTTTAGTAAGGTTTTGAGATTTAGGTTTTAAATATTAAATTATCATTTATCTCAAAAATTTAAGTTAATAGAAAATGTGTGAGTCCAAACTCTTCATTGGTAAAGAAGGTTTGACATTTGAAATATTTAATTAAAATAGAAGGTGAACAACAAAGACAGTTTTTGAACTTAGTTACTTAGGACATTAGTTCTAATACCATGTTAAGTCAGCACTTATTCCAAAAGTTTAAATTAATAAAAAAAAATGATAAATTTTAATAATTTAATTAATATTTTAACATGAAAAATGTAAAAGTTCAAAATTTATTTGATGGGAGTCACTTTTAAAAACAAAGAAGTGTTATATGGGAAGAAAATTAGTTTAGTAAAATTTTAACGGCTGTAAAATGTTTTGTGTTTTACTTTTTGAGAGGTGTGTTGGGTTTTTTAAAAGAGTTTTGTAGTTTATTTTAAAAAGTGTGTTAGTGGTGGGAGGTCACAGAAATAATTCATACACCTAAAAATAAACCAAACATGAGAATTTTCTATTCTCCAAAATCATATTAGATTCCTAATTATTTTCAAACATGAGTTTAGTCACGTCTTGAGAATTCCCCGGATATCATATTCTTAAGAATGTGAATGTAAAATAAAAATAAATATATATATTAAATTTTCAAACCAAACGTGACGTAATAATTTTAAATAATCTTCCTCCAAAATAGAGCACCTATTAATATTACGTCTACAAATCTCTTTTTATGATACATTGATACAACATTTTTCAGGGGTAGTTCAATCGGTTAGGAACCACGCCTCATAAAACGAAGGTTATTAGTTCGAATCCTCCTTTCCTATCTTGTGTGGACATGTCAAAAAAAAAATAAAAATACATTGATACATAATCTTGTACTCAGCACAATCTTAAAAATTAAATCCATGTGTCTCCAATAAAGGCCAATATTTTTTTGAAAAATTAAATCCTCTAAGGTGTAAGCTTTTCTTTTTTCTTTTTATTTTTTTGAAAAAAAATGCAAAATCAATCTCTTGATTTCACCTGTGTGCAATTAGCTTCCTGGGGTGTAAAAATTGGTTGAAAGCTCCACGTGGCGAGAAGAAAAAAAAAAACAAATAGTTCCCCCATCAAACTTTCATCCAAATTTTTTAGGGAAACCATCTATTAACGAATCATATTATGATACATGTTACTCACAATAAAATATAATATTTTTAGGAGAAAATTTCACTTGTAACTCTTGATATTTTATCACTTTTGTAAAAAAATACCCAAATTATAAAAAACATCAATTTATGGTATTTATCTTTCAATTTTTTTTTTTAATTTCAACCATCCATTAAAATTTTCCGTTAAACCGTATCAAAATTCTTAGAACACTCATGTTTATTTTTTTAAAAAAATATATATATAAAAAAAAATTTCAAAGATTCAGGCATGAGTGTTTTTGTAAATTCTATTAAATTTTGACCAATAGTTAAATCCTTGCGATTTTTTTTTTCTTTTTTTCCCTAAAAGACAAATAGGGATATTTTGAAAATTTTAATAGAATTTAACGGAAAATTCTAACGGGTGGTTGAAATTAGAAAAAAAAAAAAAAAAGATTGATATCATAAATTAACATTTTTTAAAGTTTAAGTACATTTTTACAAATGTGATGAAATATCAATAGTATAAATGAGATACTCTCTTTCAAAAAAAAATAAATAAAAAAATAAAAAAAACTTGAGAGTATAGTAGGGGCCGAACCAGCCCAATGACTAATCCATATATAAAAGGAATGACGATCTCTCCGTTTAAATGAATCGGAGAGTATCTAGTTTCTGTCTCTAAGGAGTAGTTCAATCGGTTAAGGATCACGCCTCATGAAGCGAAGGTCACTAGTTTGAATTCTTTCTCCCCCTCTTGTGTGGACATGTCAAAAAAAAAAATCCAATCTCTTATAATTTAGAAGTATTCTTATTATATATATATATATGAAGACAAAAATACCTCCACACCGTAAAGATAAAAGCCACCGGTGCTCCTCAATAATTATAAGTTGGAAGTGTTTGTATATATATAAAGACAAAAATACCTCCACACTATAAAGATAAAATCCACCGGTGCTCCTCAATAATTATAAGGTGGAAGTGTTTCTTTTTATCCTGCCAAGTGCCATGATGAGGTGAAAGTAAGAAATGCATATATCCTTTTCAATCCTAGTTGGAACTGAGCACTGACCCTTCCTCAAAATAAAAATAAATAAAAAAATCAAACAAGGATGATCTGATCAGTGATCACCATGAATCCCACCCAGAAAGAAATGGAAAGGATGATCTGGTCACAGTGAATTCCAGCAAAAGAGGAAGGCAGCATTGGGAACCTAAAACAACTCATTATTATTATGATCATCCTGCGGAACCCATTCATCCTGGCATGGGAATATTTTGATTGGTCATATATGGATAAGATTTTGCCCATGCCATTCCCATAGCCATAGCCATAGCTGCAGGAATGAGATTTGAAAGCAGTGTCACAGAGGTTTGCAGTACTCGGCAGGCCATTTTATCCATTTGGGATAGAACTGAGAGAGGTGAGAGAGAAGTTAAAGGGCAGAGGTAACCAATAGAAAGGGCCTTGAACAGGGAGCAAAGAGAAATGAACTGCAATTGGTGGCAGTCATTGTTTATCTTCCTCTTCCAACCAATTTCATCCAAAATCCGTCCAGATTGGTTAGATGCTCAGAAACAGAGTCAGGTTAAGATGACTATTCACCTCTGGATCAAATACAATGGATTTTTTTTTTTTTTATTATTATTATCATTAAATACATTGTCTAATTATTTGTTTATCACAGGAATTTAAATATGAAAAATATTTTATCGATTACTAAATAGATATATAATAGTCTTGAGAAAAATGCAAAGGGAACTTGTTTTAAATAGTATATACTCCCTAAAAACGACATTGTTTTAAGCATAAAAAAATTAGTTTTTGAAAGTCGGTTCTGATAAAAATAAAATAAAAAATCCTACGATTTATTTTGGAACTAAAAATAAAAAACTTTTAAAATTTGACCCGCCTACTGTCGGAAGCCGACCCAATTGGGTCGGAATCGAGTTGGATTTCGGATTTTTAGGGATTTAAATAAATATAGTTAGTTAGTTACGAGACTAAAATATTAATTGTTTCTATGTTGAATGATAATTAAGTTTTGGATAAATTACATTTTACCCTTTAAAACTACCGGCTCATCTGCACTTGACTCACCCCTGGTTTCACTTTACTATTGTGCATACAAGCGCGGAGCCACTAAGGAGCTTGGGAAGCCTGACCTCTTCCCCCAAGCCCCAAGGTTTTTTCCAAAAAAAAAAATTAAAATTTTACCCTTAACAATTTTTTTTTTTTAATTTTGCCCCCCATCTTTTTTTTTCAATTTAACCCCTAAGTTGCAGATGCTAGACCCGCCCGCGTGCATAAGAGTTATTTATATGGGCAAAATTAACCCCATTTTAGAAGTACCAATTACAAAATTACCATGGTATGACATGCTTCCAATAAAGTTAAAAATCAGAAAACAAGGGATGGTGCCACCCTTATGTTAGTGGGGGTGGTAGTGCGACCAGTCTTGCACCCCTCTCCCAATCTAAACAAAAGTATGGTTGTACCCTCACCCATCTGTTCAAATGGGCCATAGATAGGGATGGTTTAATGCCTACCTACCCCCCTCCCCCATAAGCAGATGGACAGACAACCCCCTCCCACAATAGAAGGGTTGCCAAGCGGCCATCCTTATTGAAATGTACGGCCTCCTTCACCAACAATATGGGTGGCTTGGCATGATCACCCCCTCCTACAACATAGGGGATGGTCTAGTTGGCATCCCGCATTAGTTTTTTTTTTTTTAATTTTTTTTTAAAAAAAAACGATGCTCTTTTGCACTAATTGTGAATTAGTAACTTCTAAATAACTCAGAAGTATATGCTAGCCAAATGTGACATTTTTAAAAAAAAAAATACCGGATAATATTAGAAGAGGGGAAAACTTACTTACACATAAGCATTGTTATGCAATTATTGTTTAGAAATTGTGCAGCTAACATGTCTCGTAAAACTAATACCATCAAAAATCGGAATTTATGGGTTTATGATTTTCTTTATTTTGTAATTGGAAAATGATAAAAAATAAATAAATAAATAAATAAAGAGTAATGTTAAATATTACACCTTAATTACATGGGGTTTATTCCTTTTTTTTAAAAAAATAAAATAAAATAAGAGCTGATCCAAGCACTAATTCTGGTGACCAACGGCTAGCCATGGGTCATCCAACATCCAAGGCTCTCTTTTTTCTTTTTTTCTTTTTTGGGAATTTTCACTTTTTTCTTAATTTTTAAAAATGGTCATTTTAACAAAAAAAAAAAATTGTGAAATTAAAAGGATTTCATGAGTATGAATACAAACAAAGTATCTTTGGACCTTTATACAACTAATAAATTAATAATCAAATTAATTCAAGACCCAAATAATAAAGACTACATTAATAACAAAGGAGCTGTCATATTAAAAGTTCTCTCTTATTTGTTACCCATTTGTTTGTTTTGTAGCTAGACTCATATTTTAATACTCCATTGACTAAAAAATTTATCACTTGAGGGGTCATAATTGGGCAAAATTGTGCTCATCATTCATTCAATCCCTACCAAAAAAGAGAAAAAAGAATAAACAAAAAACAAAAAATTTGCAACAAATTTGCTCCGGTTATTTCCTCATGCTTTAACTGCATTTACAATCGATAGAGCATTTCCTTCCAAAATGATATCACTAAAACTCATCTCCTGAGCTGAGCCAGTTGAGATTTCGGAGAATTAAGCATGTGAAGCAAGATGCGGATCTAGCCGCTTATATCATAGCTAAATAGACTATTTTGTGTATCATAGATAGAATTTGAATTGAAGAAACCTTAAAAATTATATTTGTGATATTATTTTTGGGAAGTTCTATACCCTTAAGTGATTGAAGTTTATTCAATAAAAATTGGTATTTTTCAAAAAGAGAAAAGAAAAAGAAAAGTAGAAAAAAAAAAAAATTGATGAGACCATATCCAAACAATGTGTCCTTAGTGTTGTTATAAATATCACCATTTCCAACCATCGTTATTTTTGGCCTGTGATTATTAGAGAGTAGGTCAATTCTTTGGGATTTTTTTTTAAAAAAAAAAAAGAAAAGAGGGTCAATTCTTTGGGGTCCCACCTTTTGTGTATCTCTTTGTTTGTTTTAGAATAAAGGAAAAAATGCATTATCATATTTGTAGTTGACTTAATTTACAAATGGCTTCTTTTTGTATATAAATTAATTAAGAAATCTATGTGGTAGCTTAATTTACAAATTGCTATCTGGTGTCAAATTTCGTTTAAAATTTTGACAAATTCCGTTAGGCATTACGTTAAGGGCAATAAAATGATGACGCGTGTCGATCATAATAAAAAAATATAAATTTATTTTTAAAAATATAAATAAATAAAACTTAATTTTTTTTTTTTTTTAAAAAAAAAAGAATTTTCCTATTTTTTCTCACTTTTGCAAAGACGCTTATTCTTCATAAAATCAAAAGACATTTTTTTGCTCAAAGTTTTTTTTTCACAACATACAGAGCAAGAACCTGATGAAAATATACTGAATTCTCAATCGTAACATGCCACATTTTTAATATATGACATTTTTCAAGCATTTTGATGCCTAACTTAAATTTTGCAATTTGAGGGGATCATCCCTCAATTTGTATTCATATTACTTAACTTTGACTCACTTCAACTCACTCCACGAATTTGTTTCGAGTCGCACACCAAATCAAATTAGATTGTTAAAATTGACAAAATCTATCACACGTGACACAAAGTCATATATACATAATACATGCAATACAAATTTTGACCAACTGCAACTTGCTAAATGGATGTGACGTGTTTTTGTGCCATCCTACACTTGTGACACAAAGTCATATATACACAATACATGCATAAAGTGTTCCTAGTAGCCTCACCAAAATAGATTTTTAGTTATTTTGATGAGCCAATTTGATGAAAACACTAAAAAACTACTCTCAACAGCCTCACTACTTTAACCAAAAAGTTTTGGTAAGTGAAAATACTCATCAATTTTGATGAGTAATATCCACTCACTAACTCACTCACCAATTTTGTTTTTTCTTTCTCTCTCACATGATCAATACATTTTTTTCATTTTTTTTCTCTCATTTTCTTCTCTCATCTCCCTCACACGATGGTATCCTTATTTCATGGACATTAATGTTTTATTATCCCAATATCCCTGACATAAACTTTGTGTGGTATCCTTATTTCATGGACATTAATGTTTTATTATCCCAATATCCCTGACATAAACTTTGTGGTTATTTCATTTATCTTTTATTTCTTTCTTTCTTGAAATTGGTTGAGACGCAAATGAAAATTTCTGTGAATTTCTTAGCAATTATCTAATCTCACGATGAATGTATATGGTAGCTTGTTGTATAAAAAGATTAATAAAGAAATCTGAAAATAAATAAATAAATGAAATAGTAATAGTGCATAGTTAAAATGGTGAGGCTGCTGAGAGAATTTTAAAAAAGTGACTCACCAGACTAGAGAAAAGTAGTTTTTAACCACTTTAGTGAGTAAAATTTGGTGAAACTACTAGGAATGCTCTTATAAATTTGTACCAATTGCAACTTGCTCCATGAAAGTGACGTGTTTTCGTGCCATCCTAATCCACTTTACAACCCGAAACACAATAATAGTTTACAGTGTGTTAAAGTTTAAAGATACGATTGCAAATCGAATAGCGGTCGGAAGAGTAATATGTATGGACCCTGCCTTAAAAATTATACGTTTGTATCGCATGTATCCCTTCTCTTTTAAAAATGGAGCAGTTACAACATGAACAGAATGTTGGTTCGGTGTTGTGAAGCGTCATGGATGGTTGTGTTGACGTGGATGTTCACGCCACCAAAGCCCCCCGACCTTTTCTGGGCAACGTGTCCTACGCTTCCTGCTCCCTGCACTAAATCCGTGCTTATCTCCATATGGGGCACTTTTCTCCCACGTGTCATCATGGGATACACGTGTTAAGTCAATGTTCCCATTATCTTTCACTTTTTTTCTTTTTAATAATTTTCTTTTTTTAAAAAAAAAAAAATACACATATCACCTTCAAAATACAAACTACCACTTCATTTTTATTTATTTATTTTATTTAAAAAAAAAGTATACTTTTTATTTAATCCAAACTGAAAATTATATATAAAAAAAAATCTAAAAAAAGAAGAAAACCTTGGTTTTTATTTTACTTTTTTTCGTTTTTATTTAAAATAATTTTAAGAATTTTTTATAATTTTATGAAGAATATTTTTTTTTTATTTTGGAACATGTTGATATTATTCGATAGTTTAAGAAAATATTGACACAATTAATAATTTAAAAAATATATTGACAAGTGATTTATAGTTTAAAAGGAATATATGAATTTTTTTATCAAATTTTTATTATTTTTCACTTTCTTTGAGAAAACGAACCCTACCTGAACAGTCAACGACCAACTAGAGTCCCCATTTTCAGTTCAAACTCAACGCTTCGTTCCTTTATGGCCCTCTCGACTCTCGAGCCAAGTGGCCTTGGCATGTTGTTGACTACCCCATTCGGACTTACATTTCCAATGTCCTTTTCTCTTTCTCTTTTTCTTCAATTAGTTGATATTTATTCTTAAAATATGTTATTATTACATTTTTTAAAAAAAAAAAAAAAAAAACATATGCACTGAGAGAATTATATTTGTTCCCAACAGTAGCTTTTAGCTAGCTATTTTAAGCTAATGCTTTTAAAATGATTTCTAAATTCAAAAAATTCAAATTAAATATTCTTTATTTCTTTTCTATGGATTGTATTTTTCCGACGGTCATTTTGTTTTTCTAACGATTATATTTTTTAGCAGTCATTTTTCTAACAGCCATATGTGGAGAGAAATATGTGTTATTCATTTGAGAGAAATTAAAAGAGGGATGATAAAAATCTTAAGAAAGAGAGAGAAGCTAATAAAAAATTTATGCATTGGTGAATAGTGTTAATCCACACGGTTCACCAATGCATACATTTTTTTTTTTGCATAATCTAATGGAGAAGTTTTTTTTTTTTTGAGGAATAGTTAGTTATTTTAGCTATAAAAAAGGCAGAAAAATGCCTACGTCTTCGTGAATGCTTTAAGGAAAGATGTCGGTTTGATATTGTGTCGAGCTATCGGTATACAACTATATGAGTTAATCATAACTTAACATCTTTAATTAAACGGATCAAACCCCTTAATCCTCTTTACATAACATGTTTAAATTAACGGGTGACATGACACAACCCACATAATCCGTTTAATAAACAGATCGTATGGATTGACTCGAACGCAACCTATTTCAACCCGTTCAAACTTGTTTAATATACATGGGTTAAAAATGAGCCAACATGCCCTTCCAATCAACATCATATTTAGTGTTGAGGAGTTTTTTTTTTTTTTTTTTTTTTTTTTTTTTTTTAATTTTAGTTATTTCAAAAATTAAAAATCTTAACAAATTGTGATTTTACTTTACCATGGACGGAATGCCGCCTGAGCCTCCAACCTTCCTCGGTTTTGAAAGAGAAAAAAGAAAAAAATTAAGCTCGACCCTTCAAAATTAAAATTGGCCCTTTATTTATGCTTTGGCCCCACTCATGAAAAATCCCCCCCAAAAAAATAAGAGATAATATTCTCAAAGATGATATGAAGAGTTAAAAAAAACTCTCAAACCTGATTGAGTAACTTTATTTGTTAATGCTTTTTTATTCTTGCTTTTGTATTTTGTTTTCAAAATAAAATCATTAACAGAATAAAAACACAAAATGCCCACGAAATACTTAAAAAAGCCACATTTATGTCTCATTAGAACATTTTTTTTAATAAAAAAAATCCTCATCTACAAATTGTTGTTGTGAATAAGTTCAGTCGGGGTATGAGAATTAATATTATGGTGCGGGATCATAAGGAATATGTGCATGCGGTCAGGAATACGACAAAAATTAGTCATTTAGAATAGATGGTCGTAGAAACTTTAATAGTTTTTTACACCACTTTTTATTTTATTTTATATGTAGTTGCGAAGAAGTAAGATTACAAAATATTCTTTTGGAATGTGATGCGCTCTAGGTGATTAAAATGATGGCTTTCAAAAAACGTAATTGGAGTCGTTTTGGACAATTAGTGGAAGACACTCGTATGGTTTATATCCGTTTTCTAGCTGGCAAATTTATCATATCAGTAGAGTCGCTGATAATGCAGCGCATGACTTGACTGAGACTTTCGTTAAACATATCATATATCAGATTTGAATAAAAGAAATTTTTGGATATATTTATGATATTATTTTGTTAGAATAATTTGTTCTATTTTTCTGATCGAGTAAGAGAAGAGGTATAAATTTATTAAAAATAATAATAAAAAAAGTTCAATACCAAACAAAACTTAACACAAATTGAAAGAAAGTTTAACCCATAATAAGAATTTAAACCATCACATCCACCCTACAGGCTACAACAGAAATAAATTAAAACAAATTAAAACCACCCCCCCATCTCCCACCGTCCATCGAAACAGAGCCCGGTCCGGCTTTATAAACGGCACACCCAGCTTCCCTCTCCACACCATCTCTCTCTCTGTTCGCTCTACAACACAAACTAAGCGAGCGAGTCAGTGAGTGGGTGAGTGAGTGAGTGAGAGAGAGAGAGAGAGAGAGAGAGAGAGAGAGGCATCGCCACCCAATGGACAGCCACCGCTCGTCCTTCTCGAGCCCCCGAGCCTACCTTCGAGCCCTGGCTCAGACCCCGGTCCGCCTGGCCCGCCGAGCCGGCTCTGTTGCCACGACCTTCGAGGAAGTGAGCCGGGTCAAAGCCCGGTCCGGCCCCGACATGCGGAGAACGCTGCGCTGGTACGACCTCGTCGGGCTCGGAATCGGCGGTATGGTCGGCGCCGGCGTATTCGTCACCACCGGCCGCGCCTCCCGCGTCTACGCCGGCCCAGCTGTCGTTATCTCCTACGCCATTGCCGGCCTCTGTGCCCTTCTCTCTTCCTTCTGCTACACCGAGTTCGCCGTCGACCTGCCAGTCGCCGGCGGGGCCTTCAGCTATCTCCGCGTCACGTTCGGTGAGTTTGCGGCGTTTCTGACCGGCATGAACCTCGTGATGGACTACGTGATGTCGAACGCCGCCGTGGCGAGAAGCTTCACGGCCTCTCTGGGTTCAGCCTTCGGATTCTCCACCGCCAAATGGCGTCTCACCGTCCCTTCAATCCCCAAAGGCTTCAACCAAATCGACATCATCGCCGTTGTCGTCGTTCTGATAATCACCCTCGTCATCTGCTACAGGTCCAACACCCTCAACCGCATTCTCATAAAATTAACTCTCACCCAAAAGCCTAAACTTATTAAAAAAAAAAGAAAAAAAGGCAAATCCGCAAATGTGAACTCACTCAAATTTTCTTCTTCTTTTTTCTTTTGTGCAGTACGAGAGAGAGCTCAGTGGTGAACATGGTGTTGACAGTGCTCCACATTCTGTTCATAGCGTTTGTGATTGTGGTGGGGTTTTGGCAAGGGGAGTGGAGTAACTTCACCGAGCCTCGTGACCCGAAAACCCACCCATCCGGGTTCTTCCCATACGGGGCTTCCGGCGTATTCAATGGGGCGGCCATGGTTTACCTCAGCTACATCGGATACGACGCCGTTTCCACCCTGGCCGAGGAGGTCCGTGACCCCGTCAAGGACATCCCCGTCGGCGTCTCGGGCTCCGTTATAGTCGTCACCTTTCTCTACTGCCTCATGGCCGCTTCAATGTCCATGCTCCTCCCTTACGACATGGTATTGAATAAATGCGTAATTATTTAAATATTTATATTTTTAATTAATGTTAGTAATTATTAATATTTTTTAATTAAATTTTTGGTTGGGTTTCGTGACTGTCAAAAGACAGTGTGATAGTGAATAAAATGTGTGATCCAATTTCGGTGGCGTGAGTCCTGAAATGACAGTAATGCCCTTGACCTTTGGTTGAATTTACTGCTGATCGTGTGTGTGCATGACCACGCAGATTGATACGGAGGCCCCGTTTTCGGCGGCGTTCAGGGGGAATAAGGACGGGTTGGGATGGGTATCGAACGTGATCGGCGCGGGGGCCAGCTTCGGGATCCTGACGTCCTTGTTGGTGTCGATGCTGGGGCAGGCTCGGTATATGTGTGTGATCGGACGGTCCAGCGTGGTCCCCGCCTGGTTCGCTAGGGTCCACCCCAAGACATCTACGCCTGTCAACGCCTCCACCTTTCTCGGTACGTTACTCTAACGTTGTCGACAAATCATAAAATTGACCACGTTAATTATGTGACCTCCTTAGCTACAAAGTTGGTCCGCTTATATTTGTTATTATTATTATTTTTTTTAATTAAAATCTAAACAAGTAGAACTCTATGGGACAAAGTCTTCAGTAATTTTTTCTTGGGTCTGCCTCGGATGATAAATATTTTATATTCATATTTGATTTTTTTTACTGATTTATGAATGAAATGCACAAAAATTTCCGCCAAATTTAAAAAATGTGATGAAAAGTCGGACAGTCTAATACTTAAAAAAGGATTGATTATCCGTGGGAACAAGATTCTCTTTGATTTTTTGGATTGTTGGGCTCAATGCGGCTCACGTGTGTTAGGGTGTTGGTGTTGGAGCCTTGTGGTGCGTGCGTGCAGTGCGCACTGATGGAGGGAGCTTGGGAGCAAACAATCTGGACTGTTGTTGTTTGGTTGGTTGTTTTGTGCAGGTGCTGATGCTTGAAGTTAATTTGGGTCTTTAGGAATGGGTGGGTGGGATGGGAGGGACCCGGAGAAGAACCATTTGGGTTTTGACTGGGAGTAATGTTACTCTTCATACTTATTTATTATATTTATTTTATACTTGTTGACATGACGTGTTTTAAAATACGCTGCATCAACAGGTGTGGAATGAATGTGGCGAATAAGTGCGAATTGACACAGTTGTTTTGGTTATTATTTTAGCATATAACTCTTGTTTGTTGGTTTGGAAATGAGACAATGAGAGTGTTCTCATATCCTTGTCAATGGGGTCACACATGCTGCAGTCAGATGGGATTCATTATTTTGGAAGCCTAGATTGGTACGTCCTGGGACCAATCAGGATTTTATTTTTTTGGGTAGGCCAAAGCATGAATGAGGGGCCCGAATATATATATATTTCACTATATATAAGTATTTTAAGAGAATTCAAAACCGGGCCGTATGGGGTCTCCCGGGCCCCTCGGTTCGGTCCCTGCGGACAACAAATGTGTCATTGGAGACTTTTTGTGTGATTAAATGTATTTGTTTCCAGATTTTTTTATACTTAATGATACATTGTTTAGTTTGTTTTAGTTTGCTCTAGGTACTTTTGGGGTCCAAGTGAATTAAAAAAATCATACTTTGTTATAGGCAATAGGGACATATTTAGATAAGCACTAGAAAATAGCATCAAGAAGATGCATGGGTGAGCTGGTACAAAGAGGTTAGGCATGTGAAAGAAAAGTTGAAAGATTATTCATCTAAAAAAGCAAGTTGTAAGATTGTTCACGGATTAAGGGCATGATGGGCTACTTATTTTAACATCTCTTTCAGTCCTATAATATATGGCTTTAGAATCCTCAATGAATGGTGTATATAGGTCCAACCGTCCTTGGTTTTAATAGAAAAACCCCCCATTTGACTGAATAATGGTGCTCACAAGGTCCCCAGTGAGAGTCCCTTAAAATAATGGCGAAAGTAACAAAAACAGATACTATTGGTACAAAGGGCAATCGTTCTAGTATCAATGTATCATCTAGGACATTATGCCTAGTGGGGCCTTCTGACTTTTCACCATCCTAGTTGCAATCTCATGTCTGCCAAATTATGACACTCACTCTCACGTGTAAAATCAGACAACACATGGTGAACTATTAGAATTTGAGATAAATTGTAAAGTCAAGATTTTGACTTCAGAATCTATGCTCTGATACCATGTTTGTTAAATAGTTTATACTTCGAAATTTGTGCTAGATCATTGTTTCTCACATGTATATGATTTCTTTTTCAGGAATCTTCACGGCAGCGATTGCCCTCTTCACTGAGCTAGATGTGCTCCTCAGCCTTGTATCCATCGGCACCCTCTTTGTCTTCTACATGGTGGCGAATGCCGTGGTCTATAGACGCTACGTTGTGCTGGGGACGACGAATCCGCGTCCAACCTTGTCATTCTTATGCTCGTTAACTCTCACCTCCGTCATATTCACCCTTGTTTGGCATTTTGCACCGCACGGCAAGCCTAAGGCCTTGATGCTAGGTGCCTGTGGTTTAAGTGCACTTGCAATATTACAGATTTTTAACTTTATGGTCCCTCAAGCTAGGAAGCCGGAGTTCTGGGGTGTCCCATGGATGCCATGGATCCCTTCCATATCAATCTTCTTGAACATATTTTTGCTGGGGTCTCTGGATGGGCAATCCTATGTGCGGTTCGGATTGTTTTCGGCTCTTGTGGTGATTGTATATGTGTTTTACAGTGTTCATGCTAGCTTTGATGCTGAAGAGGATGGGTTTCTTGGTCAAAAGAATGGTGAAATTCTGATGGAATCAAGAGAAAGTGAAGATCTTTGCCTTAAAGTGTAAAAATTGCTTTGCTTTCTTTCTTCTCAGGACTTAAAAAAACTTTTTGTGGGTTGATGGGTACTTCAAAAAGGTGCTAGTAGGAAAAGAGAAGAATAGAATAGAGTATAATAGCTTGGATGCTATTTTGCACAAATGGGAAATTGTATAGCTGAAGTAGGCTTACTCTTTGTATATTAGGCTATCTAATCCATCTACTTTATAGAGTTGGATGTTTGACATCGAAAGGTAAATGTAAGAAAATGATGTAGAAGAAAAAGCCATGAGCTCAATGTTATGTGGCTATTTGTCTCTTCTTGTGATTTTAGAATTCTGAATTTATGTTTGGTTGGTCTCTAGGATCATTCAAGAGTAACACTATATTAACAAATTCTTTATAACCCTTTTACAATTATTGGCATAAATGGCATGTAATTGGAGTGTTCAAAAAAAATTTAATGGTTGACGTAATTTCAATCACTTACTGACTTGTGTTAAAAAGTTGTAGGTCGAAGAATAATGTTGGAATATTAATTAAAATTATTGGTAACAAATTTTTTATTAAGAAATTGGTACTATAATAATGTGGAGTTTATTAATTAGAGATGATTAAAATAATTAATAAAAAGAAATATTATCGTTTCATAAAAAAAAAGTACTAGAATATAATTAAAATAATTAAATTTTTTATTTTTTATTAACTTAAACTTTTGAGATAATGAGACAGAAGTTTTGAGGATCAATCGAGAATATTGATGCATGCAGTATAAAAGAGGACATGATGTCATTGAGGAAAAGAAAAATTGACAAGACAATATTGTCTATAGCTACTAAAATGATTGGGGGGATATATTGATTATTAAGTAATTGGGGAATTAAAGATAATTATGGATAATGATATCAGCATATGCTTTGATTGGAAAGTAGGAATTTGTGTGCAACATCTTTTCCTCTCCCTTTCCTACATTTAGTGGACAGCATTCATGACATGAACTGATGAACCCAACATTTTCTTAAAACATCATAATTTTGGTTTTGTCTGGCTTTTAGATAGTGGAGAAAAATTACATTTCTTTTCATCTCTCGTCCATATTTTTAGTTTAATTTATTGATATCCCTCTCATCTTCCTCAAAATTTTTAAAAAAAGTTTTTCTTTTTTTTTTTTAAAAAAAAAAAATTAAAAAAAGAAGTGGTAGCTCTCCCCTCAAATAATTGGGGTACATGCATAAAAAGAGGATTTTTAGCTTACACATAGACGAAACTACAAGTTTAATTCTAAGAGAACCGGACGGTATAAAAATAAACAAATTTAGGAGTCAAAATAAAATAAAATTTAGAAGTGGGTGCCGGCGAGGCCATGGCCTCCATCAGCACCCCGTTAGTTTTGTCACTCTTCTTACGTATTCACAACCCGACATAATAATGTATTCTTTTTTTTTTATTTTTTAATTGAAAAATATAAATATAGAAAAGGACAAAAGAGAGGGGTTATGGGATTGGACATGGCTAATTGGACTGAAAACTAAGGGAGAGAGAGAGCATGGGGACCTCTCCAACGTTGATTGGAGTCCAATTATGGGAGTTTTTCTCGCATGGTTCAAAGATATTCCCCAAATATGCCCGGTGGATTTTTTCAAGCAATTTTTCACATGAGAAATTTCAAGAACCATGAATCTTCCCCTTCCAATAAGAATTCCCATACTTTAAAATCAAGGTCCATTTTGAGGAGCATTGACATGACATTGAACGTTGATTTGATTGAGAATCGACTCTGTTTGTTAATGCATTTTAGATTTTTATTTTTTTTATTTGTTTGATGTGAAAAAGTGTTATGACGTGATAGTAATGGTACAAATGATTTTTGTTGGTATTTGAATTGTTTTATTAATAGAAAAAAATAAACCACTAATTCAAAGTCCAAATGAACAAGTCTTGATTGCAATTAGCTATTTGGGGAATATCTTTAAATCATGCTATTAAAACTCCCACCAATTTTATTCATTAATTAATCCTAATAGGCCAGATTCTTACCATTTTTTTTTTTTCATCTCTGGGTCCGTTTGGGTTTGTAATTTTAAAAAATGCGATTTCAAAATATCGATTTTAAAATGTACGATTTGAAAAATTAATTTTTAAAAACGTAATTAAGCGTTTGACAAAATTACAGTTTGACCTTTAAAATCGCAGGTTAGCCTTTTTAAAATTCTACGTTTTTTTTTAAAAAAAAAAACACCTCATTGTTTGGGATTTGAAAATGCAGTTTTCTGCGTTTTTCAAATCTCAATTTTCAAATGGTTCATTTTCTGTGATTTGAAATCAAATCACATTTTTTGTCTACAAAATCTAAATCTCAAACACAGCCTAAGAGATGTGCAAATCTACCATCAAATTTATGGGACCACATGTGAATTTCACAAATTCAATAGTAAATTTACAATAAGAGAATGACACAAAATACTTTCTTATTCTTCTTCTTCTTCTTTTTTTTTTCTTTTTTTTTTCTTTTACAAATTTTTCTTTCAAAGGACAATCTATTAATTTTTTTTTTCAAAGGTCAATCTATTAAGTTTTCTTTTAATAGGCCAATTTATTAAATGGTATCTGTTTTCATATTTTAAAAATACCAGTAAAAATTACCTATTATAAAATTAAATGCCAATTAAAATGACTGATTTTTTTTTAATTTTTTTTTTCCCTGATAACGAACTCACAACTATTAATTTGTACAAACTTTTTAACTTTTGCCAGTCCAGTCAGCATAACAATAAAGAAAGTGGCATGCAAAGTACCAAAGAAGCAATTTGTCTAAGATAATGCCATAGTTTAATAATTAAAGACCCACATATAAAAAAGAAAAGAAAGAACACATAAAAACATGCCGTATCAATCTTTTATAGTTCAAAGATGGTGATATCCCTTCATGACAAAATAAATATAGAGACAAAAAATCATGGGCCATCATGTTGGTTCCATGTTTTGCTTTCAATCCTTTTTGTCTATTTCATGGTCAATTGGTCATTTGGCCCTATTAATTTCTCAACCAATTTTTTCGTCCTATTCATATTTTGTTGAATGGGGTGGGGGGTCCTTTCCTCTACTACTACGTAGGAGTAGTCACATCTCCTTTTTTCTACCACACTTGTACCCCATGGGATACTAGTGTGAAGTCATGTTCTATGGTCCAATTTTGGCATAAAAGCAAAATTCCCCATCTTCTAGTTTGCAAATTTTCCTATGTTGGTGGAATCTTGACCTAGTTTTTGAATTTGTTGCATATTTCTTTCTTTCGGCAAAATGTGTTTAATTTGTTGTACTCTAAAAGTTTAGGGTTTATTCGTATCTATATATCTTGAGATATATGCTGATTCACTTGGATTTTATTCTCCGTCTTCGGTCCTGGTCAAGCAACCTATTTGGACCGATGACCATTGCAAACTCGAATTGACCCACTTATGTCATTTTCGGCAGCTGCATAAGGATCACAATAGGCAGCGAAGTACTCAATTTCTTCTCTCTACCTAAAAAGACCTCAAACCAAACCTTGAGGTGTCAACAGGTTTTCTCGATAACCCGTGACACAGAAGGTATCGGAGTACCACTCTCCTTCGTCACGAGGGTAGTTAGGGTTTAATATCACCTGACCCACGACATAAGAGAGGTTAACGGGAACATTCTCTGTCAGAGTTGGTGACCTACCTCCAAGAACGAACTACACGCACCTCAGTCGAAAGGCGACATTTGGTAGGGTTGTATGAGGAATAAATCACCTTTAATTGGAGGAAACATGGTTCAAACGAAAAGGTAGATGCTTCAAATACACTAATTCTGTGAATTTCTTCCTATCATCAGGAAAGGAAAGTTTTTTCCAAGTTCTTGATTGACTTAAGTATTGAATGTATTCCCATAGTCATCAAATTACTACGCCTAAGGTTCACATCGTTATCAAATAATTTTCGTTGTTCTCATTTTGTTAAATTATTAATGGTGTTGAGCAACACAAGGCCATTAGCTAACTTACAGTCACATCAAATACAAGTCACACTAGATTGTCGCATCATTAACACATCAGTTCATATCTTATAAAACTGTACACATTATCAAGAAGAGAAGAAGAAAAAACGATAATGCATGACTGATTTTGAAATGTCCATTTTCAATTTTCTGTTTTGTCCATCGGAAAAAATAAAATAAAATAAAAATAAAAATAAAAAATTGATGCTTCAAAAGCATCTTGGTGAAAAAAATGAAGGGTGTAGATTCTCCACAAGTGGATTTGCAACTGGTTGTTCCACTCGTTGGATTCTATGTCAAAAGGGCAAAAAAGGCAGTCTGGAGACGACTGCAAACAAAAATCCATTCAACGACAAAGTAATGCTTCTGTGCTTTTTCCTTATTTTATAATTTTTATGTTTCCATTTGTTTCGGTGAGAACATAATTTTAGGAGTTATTCGGAAATATATTCCTTAGGGCTCCAATTTGCTCAATGGATTCTTTCATAAAGTAACAAACCAAATCTTTTTATTTATTTATTTATTTTTTTGTAATCTCTTCAGGCTTCACGTGCTTTTAGCAAAAGATTGTCCTCTTTCTTTTTTTTCTTTTTTTTTAACATGTAAAACTATTTTATAATTGAAAATGTGTCTTATGTTATAGAATATATTAAAATGATATATATGTTATTTATTTTTATAGGATTAATTGTAATTAGGTTTGATGGTACCAAATTTATCTATCTCAATTTTCTTATAAATAGGAGTTTTTTGTATTGTAAAATAATTCAAGAATAAAAGTAAAATGTAGTCATTTGAGCTTTATCTTATGAATATAAGTCATACATCAAACCACGTCAAATTTATTGTGTCTATTTTATTACTCCGTTGTTTCTTTTAATTTCTTCTTTTTATTTGTTGATCTATTATTTGATAAAATCCATTGAGTCTTACTCTTGCACAAAAGGTACCTTAAGGAAAGAGGTTTGCTCAAGGCTTATAAAGTTCACGTGTGGCACTATTGTCCAAACATGTATACAACGAGAGAGAAGACCCAATACCCAATATTGTCCAAGGCCCTGAAGTTCTGATACCATAATAAAGTCTATTGAACTTTACTCTTCCATAAAAGACATCTTAAGAGAAAATGTTTGCTTAAAGCTTATAAAGCCTACATTCCAAGTATACCTTAAGAATCTAGAACTCTTAAATTTATAATTGCTGCTATACAATATTAATTAATTTTTTTTTTCTTAAAAAAAAAAATCCTTTATATTATTATTATTATTTGCCTGCTGTAGTACACTAAGCTATTACTTTAGAACAGAGACTGCCATCTTTATTGCAGTTGGCAGCTAATAGCCAAAGAAAATGCTTCATGAAAAGATTGATGAACTTTCAACTTTTTGGAGAAAAACATGCAAGGGCACAGTAGTAACCAATACCATGGTTTACTCACATTTTTCTTCTCCATTTGAATCTGTGATATCCTTTGTTCTTTAGAACAAGTATTTTTCCCCACAGTTTCATGTACTATTTCACAATAGTCTAGAAGATGCTGATTATGTTCTCAGTTTGTAAGATCAAAATTCCCCCACCTTTACTTAGAACCCCTAGATAAAGAATGGGATGGCTGTAAGCTTCCACTCTGTATAGCTAGATAAAGTAATAAAAAATAAAAAAATAAAAAAGCATTTTATTTATTATTGTCTTCAAATGGAGGAGGCTTTTCTATTCACTATTATGTGGTATAGAAGGATTCTTTTTAATGCTATTAAAAGTGGAATGGTACCACCTTTGAATATCCTTTACCAAACAGCTTTTGGAAAATTTAAAATAAGCCCATTGGTGAGAACATGTTCACTTACTATCAAAAAGAAAGAAAAAAAAAAC
Organism: Alnus rubra; assembly: GCA_028654335.1. NCBI lineage: Eukaryota > Viridiplantae > Streptophyta > Magnoliopsida > Fagales > Betulaceae > Alnus > Alnus rubra. The sequence goes on along the minus strand of JAJPGS010001383.1, from coordinate 112,527 downwards.
AAAAAGAAAGAAAAAACAGAAAAAGAAGGAGAACTTGAGCACATTGACAGCAACCTGCAACCCCTCTATTTCTTAAATTTTCTTGTCTTACATGATTGAGCATTAGGTTTACTACAAATTCCTATAACTGGACGTGATCGTTCACGTGGCATTAATACGTTAGTCACAATTAAATTTAATTATTTAACGACTGACGTGGTAAGTGCAGTTTGAATTATCACATCAATTTAGTTATAATATCCTTAGAAGTAATTAGGCATCAATTGTGTTAAATTATATAGTCCTGAGCCCAATGCTAGGTCCAATGTACTGTACATTATTTTGTTTGTAACTTCCTAACATGTCCCTTAAGGAAAATGTTTAAAATACTATAGCTTTTACTATAATTTTGTACAAATTGAGGTGATCGTCCATGTGACATTATTTAGTGGCCTATATTGTAAGTGTCACGTGAATTGTCACATCAATTTAGTTGTAATATCCTTATAAGTAATTAGGCATCAATTGTGTTTAATTATAGAGGCTCGAGCCCAATGTTAAGCCCAGTGTGCTGTACAACATTTTCCTTTGGAGTAATACTTTTCGTCACACTAATTGGACACCAGTTAATATAACGTGTTTTAAATAATTTTTTTTTAATAGCTGATATGAATAAGCCACTTAAACACGCAAAGTCAAATGTAAAATGGGTATGAAGAATAACATTACTTTTTCTTTTCTTTGTACTATTAGATTAATCTTTGTAGTGCTTAGATTAGTTGGCCTCTATAAAAAAAAAATATAGGCCCTCCCAACTCCAAAATGATATTTTTCCTTTTCCCTTTTATGTTAATTTATTTTATTTTTTTTGTATTCTTTTCCTGTTGGTATAGGCTATAGAGTTTCTTTTTAGATGTAGCATTGGCAAGTGAAAACAAAGTTTGTCAATTCCAAGTTGGACCAAAGCAAGTGGTCTTATCATCAAACCAACCACAAAAGTCAGTTGATACTTTTTACACCACAACTTGCTATCATCCATCTGAGTTGACCTCTTGATAATGGCCCTGAAAACTACATCCCAAAAAAGGAAGATACAAAAAGGGGATGAGATGAGGAGGATATCATCTTATGGAGGCTGGGTTGGGTATCTCATTTTTGGCTCTTTATTCCACCTTTCTGTTGGTTAAGATATGCTTGATCTAATGGAAATGACCTTTTTAAAAGAATTCAAACCAACTCAAATTTTATTTTTTTTGTACCTATTGAAAAAGGAGATTGTGAGGTCCACACTCAAATTTTTCTGTGAATAAATTGTTGCAATTTTGCCTCAATTTCTGTCCCTTCCATGCCTCCTCCTCCTTTCAATTGGCCCTGTCAATCTCCATCTCACACCTTTGATGATGTCCATTGAGAGAATGAAATTTGAACTCAAAAGAAGACAACACCATGAGGGCCACACCTAAAATTGTAGTTTTGTGAGCTACAAATCTTTTTTCTCAATTTCTGTCCTTTTCTCTGCCTTCCCCATATTGATTGGTCATGTCTGCCTGATATTCTATGTCTGTCTCATGTTTTGATTCTGCCCATGGAGTGCATTAAATTCACTAGATATCAACTTAATTATTTGGATCATCTTTGGGTTCCATGACAATTAAATTCATGGAAAGCAATAATGGCAAGCATTTCCTATAGTTCACAAACTCCTGAGATTAATGTTTTTAATAAAAATGAAAAAACTAGCTTAACCCAATTTTTTTTTTTTTTAAATCTCGTCACTGTTTTACTTTATTATTGACGTAACAATATCAATCCGCACTTAATTTTACTTTTTTTAATAAGAAATTATTTAAAGACTGATTGACACTGTTACTTCAACATGGTAGAATAGTGATTGTATAATTCACAAACCCATGCGATTTATATTTTGGGTTAAATACATTTTAACCCCCCAAACTACTATCATTTCTCCGGATAGCCTCCCAAACTATTTATGCTTAGATTCTTGCCCCTCAAACTACCACTTTTTGATTTTTTGACCTCATTCGTCCATTTATGCCGTCAATTCTAACAGAAATTGGGTCATGTACACGGCACGTGACCCTTTCAGCCCAAAAACTCGAAAATACTATTCCCTTAACTGTGAGAATTTCAAAGTGTAAGAAGGGTATTTTTGAATTTTTGAGCTAAAAGGGTCACGTGTCGTGCACATGACCCAATTTCTGTTAGAATTGACGGCATAAATGGACGGATGAAGCCAAAAAATCAGAAAAGTAGTAGTTTGGGGGGCCATCCGAAGAAGTGGTAGTAGTTTGAGGAGCTAAAATATATTTAATCCTTATATTTTTAATCAAATGCCAACCATCAGCACCAATTTGTGTTTCTTGGACAGCAATGATGGGATATGTTTCATCTGGTTCACAAACTTATAAATTAAGGGTTTGATTTGGGTTCAGCTGAAAAATAAATATCTTAATCAAATGCCAAAAACATCTATCCTAATTCCAATGAATCTAATTTTTTTTCTGGTCTCATAGGCATAGCAAGAGGGATACCATTAAGAATTATGGCTATCTGGAAATTGACCTACAGAAGATATTCATATTCTTGGAAAGCCCTACCATGAAGATATTGACCAATTTAGACCTCAGAAAGTATTTTTTTCTGATAAGGGCTATGTCAAATCAGTCAAGTATATCCACATCCTCTGTTTCTCCTTTTTCATTTTGTTGGACCACATCAATCTGCTATCTTGATGTGACCCAACTAATATCTGTATTTACCTAAACCACCCATTTCTTCTGTTGTTTGGGCCTTACAATTAATGACCCATATTTTCTCCAACCCATCTCATCATTATCATGGGCTTAGTTAAACTCAATATGATATACATAATGGGAGTAATTTACTGCAAGGGCGAAAATTAAAGGGCAAAAAAAAAAAGAAAAAGTAAAACCAGTTTATGTAGTTGAACCAGTTTCCAATAAGTTATTTATTAGTGATTAAAAAGTAACTTAAAACTCTATGAGTCTATAACTCTCCATCTCAAATTTTCGTTTGAAATTTTTATTATAAGGTTTTTTTTTTAATAAATTGACGTGGCAGTTTATAATTAGTGAAAGAGATATGTTTCTTTTACACCGAGTCCTACATAACGTACTTTTTTCATCTTAAATCTATTATGTCACTAAAAGTTGGTTGATAAAAAAAAAAAAAAAAAAAAAAGACGCCACGTAGGATGAGGTGTAAGAAAAATGTGAAAAAAATCATTTCTCTTGGTGAAATAATTAAACAAAAAATCTTACTTGCCAATTTATTTAATTAGTAGCTGACTTGTCAATCATATATTCTTAATACTTTACTAATTATGGACTATCACACTGGTTTGCAAAGAAATTGCAATAAAAGTTATAGTATTCGAACAATTTTTTTCTCTATGAAAAGACTGCTTTAGAGTTACTACAAGTTTCTTTTTCGTTTTACAATCTTACAATTCATACCGGTGAAATGATTAAGCAAAAAAAATTTAGTTGTCAACTTAATTAACTAGTGGCTAAATTGTCAATCATAAACTCTTAATTATTTTACCAATTATGAAATATCACATCGTCTGTAAAGAAATCAAGTTGTAGTATTCCAAGCATTTTTACCTATGAAAAAAAGTTTGAAATAATAAATAAAAAAACAGGGAAATCTAACAATGGCGCAACATAAACCTCAAATTATTTGCACTTTGATATGTACGTTATAGCTCCTATATATGCTACAAACATTTTATCCATTTCGATTGATCTTTGCCAAACAATTTTTTTTTCAAAACAAAAATATGAGAATATCATCATCCACCAAATATACCATACCCTTATAGCAAGCCAAGAAAAATTTTATTTTAAAATTATATCGAGTCCCTTAGATAAGATTTGGCCCCCGTTGGCCAATAATTATGCTATGTTAGTATACTGAGGTAGTGATACGGTGTATACAGTGACGGAGTCAAAAATTCTTATGGACAGAGGGCCATAAAAAAATTTGTCAGTAAGAACCAATAGACTAAATTTTTATTTTTTACCTTATAATTTTTATTTTTACCTAAAATATTTTTTCTTTTTTGAAATTGAGGGAGGGTATGGCCTATACCCCTAAATCGGTCTATGCTTTGGTGGAATCATTTGGTGATGAATAAGACAATGCAATATGATAATTTTCTTTCTTGTTTTTTTGCCAAGCTAATTATATATAATATTCAATATTTTGAAATTCTTTGGCCAGAGAGGTAAATGATATTGGCTCTAGTCATCCAAGGGGCCTGATGTGTTGAAATCCAATGGTAAAGAAGATGGGGAGACCCATTCAGTCAAGTTGGGTGATAGATTATATGGCCCGAGTAAGGTAGCAGTCCGTCGGGTACAACCAAAACTAGCGACCCAAAGAGTGAAGGCGGGAAGCACCAATGGTTGTGATTTGGTGATTATAAACATTTTACACCGGCTGATGTAGTATGTTTTAGTTAGTGTGAAATGTGTGATCTAAGAGTAAACAGTAACATTACTTATGTTCTTTTATCTGTTGAGTGACACTACAAAAATCGCTGCAGTTTGACACGTGTCTACAGTACCCGTTACTGTAGACACGCGTCAAATTTGACACGTGTCACAAGTGACACGTGTCAAATTGTGCAAGCGTAAAAAATGGACACGCGTATGAAATACACGTGTCCAATTGGACACGTGTATTTAATACGCGTGTCCATTTGGACACGAGTATAAAATACTCGTGTCTAACTGGACACGTGTCTTATTACACGTGTCCATTTGGACACGAGTATAAAATACTCGTGTCGAACTGGACACGTGTAAAATACACGTGTCCAAGTGGACACGAGTATTTTATACTCGTGTCCAAATGGACACGTGTAATAAGACACGTGTCCAATTGGACACGTGTATTTTATACTCGTGTCCAATTGGACACGTGTCTTTCATACGCGTGTCCACTTGGACACGTGTATTTTTACACGTGGCAAATTGGTATTTTTTGCCAAAATAAACATTAAAAAAAAAAATCAGTGTTGTATTAATTTTTTAAAATAAAAAAAAAATTAAACTCATTATCTTATTAATCATACAAATCTTTGAAAATACGGTGTACATAACTTATACACATAAAATTAAGTTTGAAAACTATATGCTATATGTAAATTTTATATTTGAAATTTATACTTTTTAGGTTCTTTATTTATATATATATAGTATACTATATTGTACTATATACATAATTAACCAAATTTGGTGCTATATATCTAATTAAACCAAATAGTTCAAATTAGGGTTCAGTTTTGTACACCATCTACGTTTAGAAACAAAAAAAAAAAAAATTTAAACATAACAAAGTTAAAAAACCTATAATTAATACTATATATATAGATATGCATGCATGTAAACGGTTTAGAAATTATATACAGTAACCTTTTTATTTATGGCTATATATAGTAAATGCAATTATTTTTAGAATTCTGCGCTACATAATGAATTAAATACTTATAGTTTAGTCCCTCATATAGTACATACATTTAGGGTTTATGGCTATATATAGTACATACCCTTAGGGTTTATAGCTATATATAGTATATACACTTAGGGCTAGGGTTTATACCTATATATAGTATATATACTTATGATTATGGTTTATCGATATATATAGTATATACACTTACGGTTTGGGTTTTAGGGTTTATAGGTATATATAATATATACACTTAGGGCTATGAATTATAATTTAATTGATTTTACGTTTAATGAATAATAATGTCAATATATTTTTCACGTTTCATTATTGTACAGTACTTTTAAATATATATATATATATTAAATCATGAGCAGTTCAAAATTAAATAAAACCGATATATATAGTATATACACTTAAACTTATGATTTATAGCTATATATAGTATACATACTTAGGGTTAGGGTTTATCGCTATATATAGTATATACACTTAGGGTTAGGGTTTATAGCTATATATAGTATATACTTAGGGTTAAGGTTTATCGCTATATATAGTATATACACTTAGGGTTAGGGTTTTATGTTGTATAGGTATATATAATATATACACTTAAAGCTATGGGTTATGATTTAATTGATTTTACATTTTATGAATAATAATGTCAATATATTTTTCATGTGTTATTATTGTATACTTTTAAATATATATATTAAATCACGAGGATTAGGGTTAGGGTTTATGACTATATACAATACGTACCATTAATTAGGATTGTAGTTTATAGCTATATATAGTCTATGCACTTAGGGTTAGAGTTTAATTTTATGGTTAGGTTTTAGTTTTTATTTTTTATTTAGCTATATGTACGGTATATACATTTCAGGCTGCATGGGTTTGTATTTTTTTTTTATGTGGTTAAATTATATAAATACATATATATATATATATATATATATATATATATATATATATATATATATATATATATTTTATGCATGCAAATACATTTCGGGACGTGTATTTAAATACACGTCCCGGATTGGACACGTGTACTCAGTACACGTGCCTAAACCCTATAACAAAACAAAAACCCTAACCCTAACCCTAAACCATTTTTTTAAAAAAAATCCCCTAACACCCTAACCCTAAACACGGAACAATAAACCATTTTTATAAAAAGAAGAAACACCCTAAACCCGTATTTGTTTTTGTTTTTTAAATAAAGAACATTCAACTCTTAAAACAAAACAAAAACTGTATCCCAAAACTTTATATCCTAAAATCATAACCATAAAACCAACACAATAATAAACCCTTAAATAAACTCTGAATCCTACACGTTCTTAAAAAAAAACCCTTATCCTAAACCCCAAACCTTAAATCCTAAACCCTAAAAAATAAAAAATTCCTACACTTTCAAACCCTAAAAACCCTAACCCTAAACCCTAAAAACAAAAGTCCTAACCTTAAACCCTAAACCCTAAACCCCAAAAATATCGTACACTTTCTAAAAAAAGAAACCCTAACACTAAAAACAAAATTCCGTACCTTAAACCTTAAACCCTATACCCTAAAAAAACAAAATATCCTACACTTTCTAAAAAAAGAAACCCTAACACTAAAACAAAATTCCTAACCTTAAACCCTAAACCCTAAACCCTAAACCCTTAAACAAAAATATCCTACACTTTCTAAAAAAAGAAACTCTAACACTAAAAACAAAATTCCTAACCTTAAACCCTATACCCTAAAAAAATAATTACCCTACACTTTCTAAATTAAGAAACCCTAACACTGAAACAAAATTCCTAACCTTAAACCCTAAACCCTTAAACAAAAATATCCTACACTTTGTTAAATTTTTTTTCCTAACACTAAAAACAAAAATCATAAACTTAAACCCTAAACCCTAAGAAAGTAAAACCCTAAACCCTAAACCCTAATCCTAGATCCTTAAAAAAAAAAAAAAATAAATAAAAAAATCCTACAATTTCTAAAACCAAACCCTAACCTTAAACCATAACGAACCCTAAACCCTAAACCCTAAGAAAAAAAAAACCTACACTTTCTAAAAAAAGAAACCCTAACACTAAAAACTAAAATCCTAACCTTAAACCCTAAACCATAAACCCTTAAACAAAAATATCCTAGACTTTCTAAAAAAAAAATTCCTAACACTAAAAACAAAAATCCTAATCTTAAACCCTAAACCCTAAGAAACTAAAACCCTAAACCCTAACAATTTTTTACGTTGTTAAATTTTTTTTTATATATATATATATAATTTTTTTTTTTTAATTACATACAATTTCTACAATGGGGGACGTGTATTTTAATTACACGTCTCCCGCGCGCCGCCATTTTAAAATTCAAAATAATATATAGTACATATACTTAGGGTTAGGGTAGTATAGTATATATACTTATACTTAGTGTCATGATTTAAATTTAGGGTTTATATTTAGTTTTAATTTATAGTTTATGTTTTAGTTTTAGGTCTTAGGGTTTAGCAATGTGTACATGCAGTACATGCAGTGCATACACGTTCTGGGTTGCATGGGTTTATATAAAATATATATAATATATTAAATATATATATAATATATAAAAAAAAAATGACATTTGGAGACGTGTATTTACATACACGTCCCCAATTGGGCACGTGTACTACGTACACGTGTCCAATTGATTGGCCAGGTACTGCGCGGGAATTCTCCCGCGCGCCACCTGGCCAATCGGAGGATATAATTTAATATTATATATTATATTTAAATTATATATTATTCAAATTATATACTTTTTTAAATATATTTTATATTTTAAATTTTAAATTTTAAATTTAATTTATATAAAAGAAATGGGTAGCTTCCAGAGGAAGCTACCCATTTCTTACGTAAATCTCTCTCTCTCTGACTCTCTCTCTCTCTCTCTCTCTCTCTCTCTCTCTCTCTCTCTCTCTCTCTCTCTCTCTCTCTCTCTCTCTCTCTCTCTCCGTCGAGCTCTGGCCGGCGACAGCCCATTCCGGTGCCTCTCTGCCGGCGACCCTCCCTCTCTCTCGCTCTCCCTAGCTCTCTCACCTCCCGTTCCGGCCAGTACTGTCCGGTACCGGCTATCTCTCTCTCTCTCTCTCTCTCTAGCTCTCTCTCTCTCTCAGCTCTCGCCACTGTCCCCCGCCCACCACAGCCCTCGCGTCCGGACCGGTATTCCCTCCACTTCCTCTCACTCTCACTCATCTTCTCAATCTCTCTCTCTCTCTCTCTTGGTTTACAGTGCATATATGTTCTAACATTTTCAGCTTTAATTTTTTTTTTTTTTTTTTTTTTTTTCTATCAAAAATTCCAGGTACACGTACAAGCTTGCACTACAAAAATCACTGTGAGTTATTTTTATTTTTGTTTTGAATTTTTTGCTATAAGTTTGTATATTTTATTAATTTTTTTTGTGATATTTGTCTAATTTTTTTCATTGTCTAGTTTGTGGAAATATGGAATATATACTTGTAGATTTTTTATTACTGATTTTTTATTACTGAATCATTGTCTAGTTGGTGGAAATATGGAAAATATGGAATATGGAAATATGGAATTTATTGGTGATTATATTTAATTTTTTTTTTAAAAAAACTCTTGATGTGAGGATATTTGAGATATATTTTAGTGTGCTACTATGAATTTAATGTGCTATTGTGAATTTTGGTATTTTTATGAAGTGGCAAAAAGAAAAAATATCCGCTATCATTTTAATTTTATAAAAATATGATCGTGAGCAATAATGGCAAAGTAAAATTAAAATACAAAATTATAATCAACATATTGTGCTATGAATATATATAAATTGTGGGGAAAATAAATTGTGCTACTAATATATATAAATTGTGGTATTTTCGGGAAAAAAAAAAAAAAAAACAAATATTCCACTGTCCACCATTTACAATCATATTCGTAAAAAAAACCTTAAAACAAACGTCATAAATCATCAATTGCGACGAATTTGTTTTTTATCTTCCATTTTTAACGTTAACTATTCATGTGAAGAGACTACAGATTTATAAGAAGAATTTGGTATCTTCGGATAAAAAAACTCAAAAAAAAAAAACTAAAATTTCTCTCATATGCATATATAAACTTTATATCCTAAAATCATAACCATAAAACCAACACAATAATAAACCCTTAAATAAACTTTGAATCCTATACGTTCTAAAAAAAAACCCTTACCCTAAACCCTAAACCCTAAGCCCTAAAAAAAAATCCTACACTTTCTAAAAAAAACCTAAACTGCTAAACCCTAAACCCTAAAACCTAAAACCCTAAACCCTAACCCTAGACCCTAACAAACCATAACCCTAAACCCTAAACCCTAAAACCCTAAACCCTAAAACCCTAAAACCCTAAACCCTAAACCCTAAACGTCCTATTTAAGTGCAATTGGGCAGACCCCACGATGGACAGAGGATTCACAATAGACGAGTATGGCCTAGTGTTTGTCAACTTCAATCACCTCGTCCACAGGGGAGAACTGATTCAGGACGAGCCGTACGTGCTTACATCTCAGGTGGATCAAGTATTCTACGTAGAAGATGGAAGGAACCCAAATTGGGTTTGTGCGGTTAGGACCAAACCGCGCAACGTGTACGACATTGGACAGGGGGATGGGAGTAATGAGGATGATACAACCTACCATGAGTGCGTACCGCTCGTACTAGCCACTGATGACCTACCAGATACGAATGATGAATTCGAGTACGACAGGCCCGACATAGATCCGATTGAAGCTCCCGTGATACAATGATTGATGTATTTGTTGTGAGTATAATTAGCTTGAAATCAATACACTTGACTGATATATATATATATATATATATATATATATATATATATATATATATATATTGTTTGTACAATTCGCTTGTACTCAATACAAATTTTTATTAATTGCATAAATTTCGTTGTTGTTTAGTATGTTCATTAAAAACATATTAAAAAAACATATTCTAATTAATTTGTCTGTATTTGTTCGCAGGTATTGATGGACCAGAGACCCCCTCATTATGCGTATCGGGCACCTAGCCCACCCGTGCCCCCCATGACCACGCCCACTGTTTCGACGGCATTGTATTCTGCAGCGTGGCCACACCACCCAGACGGGGCTTATAGACCATTGTTGCCGGGTACGGTGGCCTGGCCTACTTCAGATCACGGGCAGACCAGCACAGCTGGACCTTGTAGCTCTCCATTCTCGGAGCCGCCGTCATTATCTCAGCTAGGGTTCACCCAACCGGGTAACGCCTATCGATGGTGGGTGAACCAGCCGGGTTATGCATCGTACTCCCCGTTTACGTGTAGTGTGCCGACGTGTAACCCTGATAGTGAGACGCAGGATTGTAGATTTCCACTGTCACAGACCGGGGAGATGCAGATGCCGGCTGTGGGGTTGGGACAGATACCGGCACAGGCGGCGATGCAGGACCAGATTTTGGGGCCGAGACAGATGCCAGCATCGGGGGCGAGTCAGGGCCCGGGGCATGTAGAGAGCCAGATGCCGTTACCTGGTGAGAGCCAGATGCCGCTTTCCGGTGAGAGTCAGATGCCGCTTTCCGGTGAGAGTCAGATGCCAGATGTGGGGGGGAGCCAGACTACCCATGAGGAGGACGTTGCGATGTTGGGTACCGATCAGTTGGCCCCCGGTAGCCCCCAGGGTATGGATTCAGATGATGATCAGCATCCTCCACCAGCCGGAGAGGTTGGCGAGGAGGTTGCAGGCGACCCAGCGACGCAGCACATAGGGACTGGGCAGATTCGGTTGATGGGTAAGTACATATGTAGACATCCTTAAAACTCATATTATGTTACCAAAATATTTTTTTTGGTTTGGAAAAAAATAACTATTTGATTACATTTTGTTTATATATGTGTGTGTGTGTTATTTAGTGTTAACCAATTAAATTAATGTTGAATATATTTTTCATTAGGGTACAACCCAGACGGGACCATTTATTATGAGGTGATTGACGACCCAGCGAGAAACTGGGTGCTCCCAAGGGGGAAGAAGGTTGTATTGCAGTACAATGCTGCTATACAACCTGTAGGACGAGCCTGCAATCGTTTTCGGCGGGCAGTGGGCAAGATGATCAGGAGGGGGTCCTACATACACATGCGGGACGAATGGGCGAAGGTAAATAGGCAGATTAAGCAGGCAATGTGGAACGCGCTGATGGTATGTTTATGAATATAATTTAATTATTTATTTGAATTAAACTTGAGCTTAATGTTTTTGTTGAAGATTTTAAACCTATAATGCTTTGATTGAAATGTGCAGGAGGAGTTCTATCTACCTGTATCAGTAGACATGCGCAGGGCACAACAGGAGGCGTGGAATGATATTGGACGTAAGCACCGCTCGTGGAAGTCGAGGTTCAAAACCCAACTACAAATTGGAGACGGTGACACGCCCGAGAGTATCCGTGCGAGAATGTCGGAGAAATTTTTTGAGGAGTATGATGCAGAAGATATAGAATTCCTGCTGAGAGATTGGTGCAGAGAGCATAAAATCGTATGTAGGCCAAAAAATTGTCAACTATTTTTTAATAACAGTTCATTTAATTTTAGTTTTTATTTAAGTGTGTCAATTGTTACATGTTTATTTTCATGTTCAATGCGTAGGCAACCTCTGAACGGATGAAGAGGTTGCGGGAGCGGAATGACCTACCCCATTGTGCGGGATCTAAAAGTTATGCCAGATTTAATCACGAGGAGGTAATTAAATATATATGTTTATGTTTTGTAATATTTGTTGGTAATTGTTTTTCTTTTTCTTTTTCTTTAAACTATTTTTATCGCTATCTGTTTGTTATATATGTCAACTGCATGACGACAGACATGTACATCTGGCACGCCCCCCACTCGCGCCGCGTCGTTCGTGAAGACCCACACAAGGAAGGACGGCACTTTCGTGAACGACCGTACACGGGTCTTATGTGTATGCTACTGATTTAGTTTACTAATATTTTTAAATTATGTGTGATATGTCATTATTCAATATATGACTTTTTCATGTTGACGACGTACAGGAGAGGATGACGCAGAGTTTAGCCAGTGATCCAGCCGCCACGCAAAGCGTCTCCGCAGACACGGTGCGTTGGGCACCGAACGACGCTTACGAACAGGCGATTGGGAGGCCTGAGTATGCAGGGAGGGTTCGGCAGGTTGGGCCGAACGTCACACCTGTTCGAGGGACATGTTTCTCATATAGGCCTCGGTCACAGGGGGACCATCTCAGGGGACGTCTCGGGATTGGGCCGAACAATCTCGGAAGATGGAAGAGATGCAAGTGGAGCTACATGCTGAGCGAGCGAGGAATGACCGGTTGGAGCAGCGCGTGCAACAGTTCGACGGCATAGAGCAGCGCGTGCGACAGATGGAGGTCTTCTTCTCCTCCATGGGAGTACCAGCACCATGTGTTGGTAATCAGTCTTCTCCTGCACACGTAGGTAGTACGTCGTCCGTTGGTAGTGCATCTGCAGGTATGATTTATATTGTGTATAGGACAAAATTAATTTCAATTTGTTTTCATTACCCCTTTAATTTTGCAAGTAATATTATATACTTTAATTGTCTATATTATTTGCAGGTAATTCGACAACGGTTGGTACGTTGTCGCCTGTTGGACGACAGCTGAGCCAGCACTCCACTGTCGCTACACCTTCGCCCGCTACACCATTCATTGCGCAGCAATCGCCGGTGGGCGAGAACACGCCTGGGACGGTACCTCGTGATTCGCAGAGACGCCTTTCAGATTTGTAGATATTTTGAGTAATTATTTTTTGTTTGTAAATATTTGATTGTTAACGAATATGTTATTAATTATTTGTTTGTGTAGTATGATTTCGTGTTGGTTTTGGGTAAAATAAATGTTACGTTATTTGTGTCGAAAATTACAAAATTTGAAAAATTCAAAAAAAATTTTAATTAACCCAAATAAATTTTAAAAAACAATAAAAAATTTATTTAAAAAAAAAAAATCCAAATTCAGTTTTTTATTTAATTAAAATTTTTATTTAATTTTATAATTGTATTTTTAATTAAATGAAAAATACAATTAAATAATTAAATAAAAATTTTAATTAAATAAAAAACTGAATTTGGATTTTTTTTTTATTAAAAACAGTTTGACACGTGTATTGGAATACACGTGTCAAAAAAAATTTGACACGCGTATTGGAATACACGTGTCAAATTGGACACGTGTATTCCAATACACGTGTCAAATTGTGCAGTTTGTGACTTTCAGCTTTGACACGCGTAATACGCGTGTCAAAATGCACGTGTCTAAATGTTTGACACGTGTACGACACTGTACACGTGTCAAACTGCACGTGGCTATTTGCTACTATTTTTGTAGTGTGACTTCAATTAAGAGTAATGGTATATATTACACCACTATGCTTGAGCATTGCTAATATATTATTTGTGTATAAATTTAAAATACGAGAATAAAAGGGGAAGCAAGAGAGAGAAAAGAGAGACAAAGAATTACAGGTGGTTTAGTGTTAAATACCTATGTCTACTACTCTGAATTAGCCCCAATGACTATATTGTACTCAATGACTTGATTGTTTACAATGTATATGTCCCTATTTATATCTAAATCGACCTATACTAGAAAATATAAATCAATAATATTATATTCTAACAATTATTATTATTTTTACGAAAGTATATCTAAAGTTGGATTGACAATTTAACAGTAACAAATCAGCATAGTCAAATAATGATGAAATAATAATGTGATATATAGCATTACTCTACTAATAAAAAAAAAAAAATTCGTTGAAAAAGGAAAGTATGGGTGCAGATATGACCTTTTGGTTAAAGATGTCAGAGTTATGCTGACAGTTATGAAGTGTGAACCATGTTAAAAGAGAGGCGAATGGAATAGCTCATAGACTATAGAAGAAAACACTTTGGGAAAAATATATATTAGCCCCCCAAACTACTACCCTTTTTCCGGATAGCCCCCTAAACTACCCATGCTTAGATTCTGGCCCCTCAAACTACCACTTTTTGGTTTTTTGGCCCCATCTGTCCATTTATGCCGTTAATTTTAAACAGAATTTCGAAAATACCCCTTATACACTTTAAAATTCTCACGGTTAAATGATGGGTATTTTCGAGTTTTTGGCCAATTTCTGTTAGAATTAACGGTATAAATAGACGGATGAGGCCAAAAAATCAGAAAGTGGTAGTTTGGGGGGGTCAGAGTGCAAGTGTTGGTAGTTCGGGGTGCCATCCAAAAAAATGATTGTAGTTTGGGGGGCTAATATATATTTTTCCCAAACACTTTTATCTTATGGACGAATAAATTCATATAGAAGCATACCCTCTTTGTATTATTGATATTGTAACTGCTGAGCTCAATAAACTTTAATTTTTACATGAATAAAAGGATTGTCCGACTAAATTCAAAAATAAAAAATGAGTCTTTTTATTTTTTTCCTTCTTTTTGGGCATCTCAAAATGTCATAGACGGGAAAATTTTATTTGCACATATAAATACGCCTCATGTGCAAACATATGCTTCCACAGTTCCACGGGAGATCAATGTGCGTAATGGTCCGGATTAGTTCAATCTGTAAAATATGCGTTGCAAATTTGCAATGGTGGCTTCAATTTATTTATTTTAAATTTTTTTGGGTTTTATTTTTTATGGTGTTGTGGAGAAGGAAATGAAAAACCTGAGGAGATATTGGAGACTAAATGTTGGTTTTGGTCTTCATCGTAGATTTTTTTCAGTCTTAGCCAATGCCAGATGTCAGAGCTCAAACCCAGAACCGGAAGACCTTGTTTATGTTGGTACAAGTACAACTGCTACTACTAGGCATGTTTCGAGTTTGCATGGACTCGTGCAGTTATGTGCAAGAGCGAGAGCAAACATGGAAGGGAAGGCATGCCATGCACAGGTTATTCGTGTTGGGTTGCAAGCAGACACTTTAACGTCAAACATGCTAATTAATATGTATTCCAAATGCGGTTTGGTTGGCTGTGCTCGTAAAGTGTTTGATGAAATGCTGGAACGAAGCTTGGTTTCATGGAATACGATGATTGGGTCGCTTGCTCAAAATGGTGAGGAGCAGGAAGCTCTTGGTCTTTTTGTTGAGATGCAAAGAGAAGGAACCCAATGTAGTGAATTCACTGTTTCGAGTGTTCTTTGTGCTTGTGCTGCAAAATGTGCTGTGTTTGAGTGTAAACAGTTACATTCTTTTGCTATTAAGGCTGCAATGGAGTCTAATGTGTTTGTGGGAACTGCATTGGTTGATGTTTACGCCAAGTGCAGTTTGATAAAGGATGCAAGCTGGGTTTTCGAGTGCATGCCAGAGAGGAGTGCCGTTACTTGGAGTTCAATGGTGGCGGGGTATGTGCAAAATGGCCTTCATGAAGAGGCTTTGGGGCTGTTTTGCCGAACTCAAATGATGGGGTTGGAGCAGAACCAGTTTATGATTTCATCTGCTATTTGTGCTTGTGCGGGTCTGGCAGCTCTGATTGAAGGGAAGCAGCTGCATGCCGTGTTATGTAAAACTGGATTTGGTTCAAACATGTATGTTGTTTCCTCTCTTATAGACATGTATGCCAAATGCGGTTGCATTCGAGAAGCTAACGTTGTGTTTCAAGGTGTGGAAGAGTGGAGCATTGTTCTATGGAATGCAATGATTTCTGGGTTTGCTAGGCATGCTCACTCCCTAGAGGCAATGGTTTTATTTGAGAAAATGCAGCAGATGGGTATGTATCCAAATGAAGTAACATACGTTGCCGTCTTATCTGCATGTAGTCATATGGGTTTGGTTGAAAAAGGACGGAAGTATTTCCATCTTATGATAAGGGAGCACAGAGTGTTACCCAATGTCTTTCACTATTCATGCATGGTTGATATTTTTGGTCGGGCAGGGCTGATTTGTGAAGCTTATGACTTGATAGAGAAGATGCCGTTTGATGCGACTGCTTCAATGTGGGGTTCGCTTTTGGCTTCTTGTAGAGTCCATGGAAATCTTGAATTGGCTGAGGTTGCAGCTAAGCATTTGTTTGAGATGGAACCCAATAATGCAGGAAATCATATTTTGCTTTCAAACATTTATGCAGCGAACAGAAAGTGGGAAGAAGTTGCGAGGGCAAGGAAGCTTCTTAAGGAAAGTGAGGTGAAGAAGGAGAAGGGTATGAGTTGGATTGAAATAAAGGACAAAGTTCATTCATTTATGGTTGGAGAGATAAATCATCCCAAAATTGCTGAGATTTACTTGAAGTTAGATGATTTGGTTAAAAAGTTGGAGAAGCTGGATTACAAGGCTGAGACTAAACATGATCTTCATTATGTGGAAGAGAGCAGAAAACAGCAACTTTTGAGACACCACAGTGAGAAGCTTGCTCTTACTTTTGGGCTGATGTGCTTACCTCAGAATGCGCCTATCAGGATTATGAAGAATCTCAGAATCTGTGGGGATTGTCATTCTTTTATGAAGGCTACATCAAATTTTACAGGGAGAGAGATCATTGTTCGAGATACAAATCGTTTTCACCATTTTGAGAGTGGCTGTTGTTCTTGTGGAGATTTTTGGTGAACTGCTGATTAACTTACCATCTTATGTCTTATGATCTGTATGACTGTCGGGGTTTACACATTTGGTCTGCTGCCTTGGGATGGGCCCAAGTGTTTGAAGTGAAGGTTCTGAAGATCAAGTTCAGTGAACGTTAACCCAATTTTCAGGATGTCACAGATGAACTTTTGGTCCACTACATTGGGATATGGTTTCCTTCATCTAAAAATGCCGTTTTGAGCATGTAAGCCTTGACCTTGCAAATTACATAGCATGCATGACTGCAAGTTTCCGAGTAGCCGCAGTGACCTTAAAGGTCTCCAGAGTTGCTTCTCGTTTATAATGGATGATAGTTTTTGTGTTTATTTACTGTAATTTTATTCTTAAAAAATAGGTTGTCCACATATAGCAGCTCAAATATCAAATTTCATATCTTGTCTATTTTTATTTTTATCTGTCATGACTACTATTTGTTGTAGGTTGGAGGCGTTGGTGATGTTGTCACTAGTCTATCTGATGCTGTTCAAGATCTGAACCACAAAGTGGACATTATTCTTCCAAAGTAGGGCTGTTTGGATGTTAGCAATGTAAGCTTCATTGCTGCTGCTTTGGTCCATATATAATGTCTTATGTCTTACTTCTTTGTGCAAGATGTTTATTCTCTGTTTCTCAAGTTTTGGGTTTTTCTCTCTTGACTTGGGTTTTTCTGTAGGTTTTATTTGTGGTGGTTTAGCTCTCTCTATTAGAGGTCCATTTTATGGAAATGATTGAAGTATAAGTTGTCATTTTTGGAATTTAGTTCAGAAATGCATTATTAGATAATTCTTGTGCTAACTGAATGAACTTTATTTATAGGTGATATTTCTATTCTTCTATTCTTTGGCACCTTTTGAATATACATGTGATGTAACACCCTAGACCCAAGAAGTCTAGATTCGTTAACTAAGCCTCAGAGGCGCAAAGGTCATAAATAGAACACATAAAGGACAACTAATGCAATAAAAAATACTGTCTGAAAAACCTCTTTATTAATTAACAAGTGTGGAAACATAAAAGTCTAAAATTTAAAACTCCATGAGTTCCGAAATCATAAACTTTCTCTCTTATGTGCTTCAAAGCAATTATTCAAAGTGGATGAAGTGAAAACTTGTCATGATAACTTATTCTATCCTATCTAATCTATTATGCATATCTGGCCTCCTACTAAGCGTCGACCTTACCTGGAAACATGCAAACAAAACTAATGAGCAAAAACTCAATAAGTGATACTCAACTAATTTGAAAATCGGTTGTGAGTAAAAACATTTTCTCTTCAAAAGCTTTTCCTTAAAATTATCCTTTGATTTTGATAAACTTTGATGTAAGAAAAACTTAGGGTTTTTTTTTAAGCCTTTGCATACTTTTATGCCATGTATGCTAGGGTTGTACAATCCTTGGATCATGGCAACAATCCGTGGCCCGGGACGTGCCCCGGGCCAGCTACTTAACTATGGGTGCACTCAGCTTGGCAACTAGGTGATGGACCACCCTTGGGTGGCTGCACTCCATCCTAGCTCTAGTATCGTGCTTATCTCTTTTCTTAGGCCAAAATGTTCTTATAAATTTAACCGTCTTTTAGTATGCCCCTAACTATTCTCTATCTTAAATTTCTTTTCTTAACAACTTAATGGCCATACTAAAGGGGGTTTCTTTCCTTGAACACACTTTTCTTTCTTTTGTACCACGTGTTCATAAGTGACATCTTATCATTTATGTCAAATAAAACTTTTCATAGAATAAAACATAACGCAATTCGTGATAATTTAAGTATGAAACATAAGTAAATCATAAAGTAAATGCAGTTATAAAACAGAAATTAAAAGGGGTAAGGAACACTACTTACCTTACTGCTGGACGTAGGCTGACCAACTGCAAAGAACTCGAGTCACAAGACCCGACAAGTCAGCCTTAACTTTCTAAGTCTTGCAAATCTAATCCCTAGTTGGAAGATGGTCCTACCTGAAGACTTTCTTGGCTTTCACCCTTAATGAAACTTTTCTTCAAATGAAATGGACTTGGGGTTTAATTATGGTCAAACCCTGTTTTTTTTTTTTGAAACAATTCCGAAAATATCTCATTTTATTTGAATGAATATTCTTTTTGCTAAAATAATTTTTTGTTTAGAATTTTCTAGACTCTTGAAGCCTTTTTCTTTTCTAGAAAATACTTTTTGCCTATTTTATTTTAGAATTTTCTAAAAATTCCAGAAACTCTTGAATTTATTTTTGGGTCTAATCAGGGGAAAATACAAAGATTGACCCATCAGGACCTTCTCCTAACTAGTTTTCTAAAACTTAAAGCCCAAAATTCTTAATCGGGCTTAACTCATAGATCAAGTTTTGATGGAAAAAATTCCTGAATGTATCTGTGATATTGTTTTGTTTGAGCAATATGCTCTATTTCTTTGATTGAGTTACAAAAGTGTTACTGAAATACTTATAAAAAAAAAGTGTTACTGAATTATTCAAAAAAAAAAAAAAAATTGGGCCCAAATAGCAATAAACGCCATTGGGGCCCATAAACTAAATCAAATGGATCAAACAAGAGTTTCTAAATATTCTAATCAACATTCTGAAATTTATCAAATCAGTAACATGATGCATGCTTTTTCATGAAATTTCAATGTCACGTGCCCCCGAAAATTTCCTAGGATGATATAAATTGATTGTATGGATCAAAACCCAAATTTTATGGACTTTAGGACTCATTCTTAGGTCCCTGGAGTTTCTTTCCAGAACCATAAACCACTCCTAAAATATGTTTTTAAAAATTCTTTTCATGGATTAAAAAATGTATACAACATGTAGGATCTAAGGATTGAAAAACATCGAAATAGACCCACATGGGGTTTGGCCCCTACTATGGGCGATCCCTAAGTGTGGTTTTTATTTTGTTTTCATTCAACCAATCAACAATTTAATGCACTCACAGGCATAGATTATGTTTCAAAATACTACGTTATGATTTCCATAAAACAAATCCTAGTTTATGCATATCTAACATGTAGTATAATGTTTTTGATGAATAACATGTAGTATACTGTAAAACATGTTTTTATGATTTGAATCATGGACCAATCAGTAAAATCTTCATGCAAATATGATGTTTTCATGCATGAAATCATTGTGAAATCTAGGGTCTACATAACACCTAAGATATCTCAACTTAAACTAACATAAACTATAAGATTAAAACATAGTTTTATCAAAACTAGAATTTTCACAAGAATTGTGAGTAAAGAGTTGAAAGAATGGATAGACTTACAATTAGAAGATGAAAGCTTTGAGGAAAACTTGCTCCCTAGTTGTTGCCTTGGCCGTATGGCGAAGAGGAATTGAAGAAAATAATGTTTTCTTCAAGAAACAGGGGGCCCGATTATCTCACAGGGAGGTAGGGGGCTTTGTGTTCTCTTGAAACTTGAAAAGATTTGGAAGAATGAGAGGCAATGGGGGTGCACGACTGATAGGGGGCTTTAAGTAGTCTAGGGTTGTCTCCTTTTGTCACAAGGATTATGGTTTTAAGAGTCCAAAATAAGCTAGAGCGTAAAGGTCTCTGTCATCATAATAATCATGAGAGCTCTTTTCTCTTTGTGACAAGGATAGAAGGGCCATGCATGAGAGGTTGTTTGATGAGACAAATGAAAGATTTCCTTGGAGAAAGCTGTTCTAATAATACTTTGCTCAAGTAAGTAGTCCTTGCGGCGTATATCTGGTAATCCTTTTTAGTTGCAATACTTGGCACATCATCTAAGACTGGAGCCAGCAGCAGAAGGCAGTTGTGCTCACCTTTTTATTCTCTAAAGACCCACATGATTGTCTGACTCTATGGTCAATTATACATATCTCTTATTTGCTTCATGGTTACCAGCCATTTCACTCTTTTTGCACTCAATTGAAGACTGAATCTATCGAAATCCTGAGTTTCTACTTAATTGATGTGATTGAACTTTTTTTAAAAAAGAAAAAGAAAAAGAAAATTAAAAGAAGTTATATAAGAGAGTGTACTTATTCTTCAAGGCCAAGCTCCCTTGTTATAGCGGGCCTATGTCATCAGTAAAAGGGTATGTAGTTCTTATGAAAGATTATCTCTATGGTGCTCTTCCTTGAGCTTGTGAGTGGCAATAATCATGTCGGAGCCATAGGACCAAATTATGGTTCTCATCGTTTTTTTGTTTATGTTGATTAATGTATTCAAACCAATCCTGTTTATACTCGGTAACTCATTTAGGTAGAAATATGAATCACAATATTGGTAAGGCTCCACAGAAACTTTGTGTTGGCAATGAACTTTCAGGTGTGGAATGGTGATTTGCAGTAAGTCTTCATAGTGTGTTTGATGTTATTGGCTAAAAACTCAGGAATAGATAAGAAACATTTTAAAAAAACAATTAAAAAATGACTTCCTGTCCATCCAGTATGCATGAATTCACTGCATAAGAAATGGATTCTAATCCCTATTCTCTTAACTGTGTATGTAAGAGCCATAAATAACATGTTTCAGTGTTGCTTGGATCAGGCCATAAATAATATGCAAATCTGAAATTTAAATTTTAAACATATGATTCATCTAATTCTTATTTCTTTTCCATTATTGTTTTAGGTTATTTAAACTTGGGGGAGGGAATAGGACCTGAGGGCAGTATTGATGCCCACATGGAGAGAGTTATCTGTAGAAGTAAATCATTTTTTTAAAGAAGATATTTTCTCTTTTATATTTAATTTAATGAGGTTAGTAGAACCATAATTCTAATAAAGAGAGAAGATTTATTGCATCACATCTTCTTCTATCACACTGACATCCATCATAGAGGTTGAAACAGTTTCTTATCCCTTCTTTTTCCCATACTTGAGACACCTTGTCCACTAATGGGGTGTCACAGTATACATCTATAGCTGTGCACGCCTAAGCTTGTTTTGTAAAGATGGTTTATCACCCTGTCAATAAGAAATCAAGAAAGCTCCAATTTTCTAAATTTTGGTTTTTCAATGAAACGCTTCAATTGTCAATTGTGCTGCTCATTAACTTGTGCAGAATATGGCCAAATAAGAAAAATTGCAATGGAAATAGCCGCAGATATCTCTTCAAGTGTTGGTTCGGCTTCTCCTGCTTCATGCTAATGCTAGAGCAATTGCTCCGTAAAGGTTTTGGTGAATTCTTGGGGTCTTGTTTTGGTTATTATTGTTGCTTATTCTGTTGTGGTGACAATACAAATGAAAACATTTGGGGGGGGGATGTTTAGTAGCAGGTGTGCTTGAGCCCGTGGCTGCTAGGGGCAGGACTACCCACCTGAATAGGATCTAGATTGAATTTCACAGATCTAATAGTGTATATATTGCTACATCATTTAAAATTTTAAATGACGTGACACCATGTACTAATACATACAATCAAGTAATTTCTCTCTTTAACTTATATCCCTATTTTGTTTTGAGTTTTTCCTCTTGAAGAATACATTTGTGCCTTTTCTTTTTATTGTCAATCACATATATGTACACTCTAGTTGCATTGTGCAGTTATAATAATTTTATCTGGTGTGAGGCATTCTTTATTGTTATTAGCTTTGATTAGATGTGCTAATCTCTTTTGTGAACAAAATATCATGTATTTTATCTTGAGTAAATGTTAGGAAAAATCTTTGCCACTAGTTTATCAGAGAAAGTCTGTATTCCAAATTTTCATTCTGAAATCTAGAGCTTCTCTGTCTTTTTATTTTTATTTATTTATTTATTTTGTGTGTATAAAATAAACTAACTAGACGTTAGGAAAAATCTGTCACAAGTTGTTCATAGACAATATTATTATATAAAGAATCTCATTTGAAATGTTTAAAATTTATTTATAGTAGTATTATTTTATAGTCTGCCCTACAAAAAGAAAAATATTTGATTTACTAATAGTATATGTTTTGATTTGTGTCACGTGCTTGTGTGCACATGATGCAAATTGAGGGTGTCACACGTTTCTAATTACTGATTCGACAACCCAATTTGCATCTTGTGTTCATATAACACAACACACTAGCCTTACTCGTATATAAGTTGATACTTGGAGCATACTATTTAATGAGATAATTGCATCACTGGTACGTGGGGTATGTTATAATTACAAATCACTTCCTATAGTTTAAAAAGTTTATGGAGATCATTGTGGTAAACTATAATTACAAATCAATCCCTGGAGTCAAATTCCGTTAAATTTTTAACAAATTCTGTTAAATGCCACGCCAGCGCCACATCAAACCAATAAGATGGCGACATGTGTCAATTTTAATAAAAAATAAATAAATTTATTAAAAACTAAATAAATAAACTTATTTTTTTAAAAAAATTTTGAAAATTAAAAAAAAAAAAAAAAACAAAAAAGGAAGGGGTGGCTGCGCGGCCACCCCCATTGGCTGGGGTTGGCCCAGTCACCCCTTTCATTTTTGTTTTTTTTTTTTTTTTTAAAAAAAAAAAAAAATAAGTTCATTTATTTATTTTTTAAAAAATTTATATTTTTTTTATTAAAATTAACATTTGTCGCAATCTTGTTGGTTTGATGTGGCGCTAACGTGACATTTAACAGAATATGTCAAAAATTTAATGGAATTTGACTCTAGGGATCGATTTGTAATTATAATTTACCACAATGACCTCCTGTGAACTTTTTAAACCATAGGGAGTGATTTATAATTATGGCATACCCCAGGGACCAGTGGTGCAATTATCCCTATTTAATTATGAGATTGGTTTTCAATTTGGATAGCTGCTCTCATCATTATAACGAATTGAGTAATGCTAAAAACTATATTTTTATTCCATCACTATCTCGGTAATGCCAATCAACTCTTGAATTTTTTTTAACAGAAGCTAATTAACATTATCACATCAACAGAGTAAGATATAAGTGTAATTTCTAACATTACTCGAATGAATTATCAAACTATTTTGCTCTTTTGTTCTCCAAGTGCATGAAATGTTAGCACTGTGAATCTTGTTCACCATCAACATTTTTCTTGAATAGTTACATTTACTTGACGCAGCCCTGCGTTGGCACCTCTTTGGTGTTTACTCTGCCTTGCTTTCATTTTGTTCTAGCCTAACCATTCATATCACTACAAGAAAATATTGCTTCTAGTAATGAAAGAAATATTTTTCATTGCTACTAGTGGCTTTTTTTTAGCAATAAACTTGGTTTTTAATCCCTCTCAAGTTCACGTAATTTTGATAAAAAAAAAAAAATTTAATGGTGCCTTTTACTTTTTGATTGGGACATGATGTAAAGGTAAAAATAATGCTATATATATATAGATAGATGGAGATGGGTCGTCGTGTCCATACATATTGTTGCTATCTGATGGGAAGAGATGGAGATGGGTCGTCATGGCGGTACGGTGTATGAAGACGGGTCCTCTGAGTTGTATGGTGAATGGAGATGGAGATGGACGTACCTAGCTGCGGTGGTAGTTGGTGGTCTATGGTACTTGTGGTTAGATGGTGGGTGGTGGTCGATGGGGGAGGGAGGACGGAAAGATTTGGAGAAAAAAAAAGGGAGAGAATTGTAAGAACATTACATGTAACTAAACCAAAAATTGTAAGAACAACTGGAAGAACACTATATTAAAATACCACTGGTATTCATCCAGAACTTGTATACAACACCTTGTTCAACATATATAATTACTACTGATCAGAAGTCTCAAAGCTATCCATCATAAGGCAAAACAAAATAAAAGGGTCGTTAAGCCAATTGAAAGCTTGAAAACTTGAAGACTCCTAAAGCCAAAGGGTTTCAAAAGCTATGATCCTACAACCCTAAGGGTCATACTACATGCATTCTTCAGGCTCACCATCTTTATGTGCAATTATAACTTTAAAATTAAATAATTTTATAGGTGAAACTTGTTCGAGATAGTGTCCCTAATTCCAATATTCCAGATCACACATTTGAATTATCTACTCAACAAGAGAATAATTCAAATGATTTTGTTTGAGATATTGTTAGCCTTTACACTTTGAGTTGTATACAAAGACTAAGAGGCCTTAGCTCATTATACTGCAGGTTTGAATTTGAATTGTATACTTAAATTTGTATATATCATAATAGATCTCATGTAACTATACAGTCATCCTATATATTAATGAACATATTTTCCTGTTTTGGTAGTCATCCTATATATTAATATTAGTTTTAAGTTAATCTTAAATCGCTCATTGAGATTAGAATTTTTGAAATTAATTCTATTCGTTTATCCATATTTCAAATACATCATTCTGTAACAAAATATTGTTCTATTTATTTATTTATTTTTTAAAAAGTCTTTAATTATTTTGTTTCTTAACAAATCTAATGTGATATTCAAGACACTTGGAAGTGTGTTGATAAGTCTGATGTGGCCATCTAGAATCTAGATACATTGCAACACTTCCATTATAAAATCAATAACAAAATGCACAGAAAAAATATCTATTTGAAAACCAGGTAAATACTTGAAACTGATTAGAAAAATTAAAATCCCAATAAAAAATTTGATAAAAATCTAAAACTCAGAATAGTAACAAAATAGGGTAAATATAAATTTATTCTCCGAATAATTGCTTCATTTTAATTTACTTAAACCAGACTTTTAATTCCCTAATTTTTTGGAAATTTTCAATTTACTCATTCTAAGAATTAAAAGTCAAATAGTGCGTTTAAGAATTGAATTTTTTGAAATTAAAATTGAATTCTAATTTATTGTGTGAATTTCAAAATTTGACTTTACGAGATAAAATTTAAAAAAATTTGAAAAAATTATATAAAATATAATTTATTTTTAAAAAATAGTAAAGGAGAATAGAATAGAATTCTACTTCAACTCTGTTGGCACCATATCCTGAAAATAATAATAATAAAATCATGATTAATCAGCAAATTATTTACCTAAAAATATTTATTTATATTCTTTTGCCCGACCCGAAAGACTCAAGCGGCTAAGCCCTAGTTTTTGACTTTTTTCAATCCTCCTCGCGTATATATTATTGCCTTCGCTTCCTCATAAATTCCACATCTATTTAGCAGCCGCGCAGTGCTCCCTCCAGTCTCCTTAGCTTCTTCGTGTTTGGTAAGTTCTCCTTCACGTTTACACTTCTTGAGTTCTTGATGTTTTGCTTTTGGTTACGGTCTTTTGTTGTTTACCCAAAAAGGAAAAACAAAAATTGAAAGGTTGTACTCCGGTGGAAGGAGATATTATGGTTGTTTTAGACATACCCAGATCGCAAAACGTTGGCAAGTTTTAGATCCCTTGATGTGGGGTTTCTCTCTCTTGCATTTTCCCGGCAGCCAAACAGGGGTTGCTGTTGTGCCTTTTGGTTTTTGTGTTGTGTGGCCCTGGATTGGTTGGGGAGGAAACAGGGGAAAATACTTTACTGGGTATTGAAGGGTTTTGGTTGTTTTTGTCTTCTATTATGATATTTCGGTAGCCAAACGGAGCAGAAACTGATTTGTTTATCTTTTATTTTTGTTATATCCTTGTGTTGTATTAGTGCTCGATAATGTGTTTTGTATTATGCCACACAATTGTAAGGTTCACTTGATTCTGGTTGTTGGTGATGGAACTAAGATCCTTGATTTTTTTTTTCTTATCGTTTATAGATGTCACAGGCAAACAAGCAGAGATTTTTGTTGTACTTTAAATTTCTTGGTTTTAGTAAAAATGTTAACTGTGAAAAGAAAGAAGTGAATCGTGTCTAATGAGTTGTTCTGGTTGACTACAGAGAACATGTGGGTGACGAATTAATGATATCAAAGAGTTTGAATTATAATTAAAGTACAATAGTTTCAAGGCTCTCATTGATTGTAAATTTATAGTATCTTATATTTTCTTCCCTTTGTGGCGGTCGGAAGATAAAAAAAATTTACTCTGGCAAGCCAAAATGTTGGGTAAAGATCTGTTATTGGGGTTTTAGCATTCCTTGTGGAATGTTTATTGGGCAACCTACTGTCTAGAATTAATTTCATTTCTTATAAATTTTGGAGAGTCATTTTGTTTTTATTTCCACTAGAGCATCCATTTGCCAATCATTTTATGAAGTGTGGTTGAACTATTTGTTTGTTATGGCCCTATGAATCAGCATCATGGATGATTCTGTTCTAATTTCCCTTATCTATATTGTTCACCTAGTGTTTGTTTTTTGTTTGTTCCTGCCAAAATAGTGAATAAGTGATTGTATCTTCTCCTTGCAGGAACTGCTAATTCTCTGAAATGGGTCGTGTACGTACCAAGACTGTGAAGAAGTCCTCGCGCCAGGTAATTGAGAGGTACTACTCTCGGATGACGTTGGACTTCCACACCAACAAGAAGATCTTGGAGGAGGTTGCCATCATCCCCTCAAAGCGGCTGCGTAACAAGATTGCTGGATTCTCTACCCATCTGATGAAGCGGATCCAGAAGGGACCAGTGCGGGGCATCTCATTGAAGCTGCAAGAAGAAGAGCGTGAGCGTCGTATGGACTTTGTACCAGACGAGTCTGCTATTAAGATCGATGAGATTAAGGTTGACAAGGAAACCCTTGACATGCTTGCTGCCCTTGGCATGTCTGATATTCCTGGGATCGTTGAAGCTGAGCTACAGCCTGTGGTTTCTGCCCAGACATTTGGTCGTGGTCCGGGTGGGGCTGGTGGAAATAGGAGGTATTGATGTAATTTAGTCATCGTGTTGTTTTAAGAACTAATATTGTAGCTGTATTTAGGCACTTAATTCTTTTTGGTTTAATTTCATTGTTTCGTACTGTCGACAAGGTAAACAGGTGTTGTTAGATTTTGTTAAATGGATGCTTAGATGTTTTTGACTTTGGAAGACGGTTCCCCTGGTTTATTTGCTGGAGAGATTCTGAGGCCTTTCTTCTTATAATTCCTGGTTATATGTGAATGTGATTGGCTTATGCTATTAATGTGTTTCATTATGTGGATATGCGATCATATTGTAATTGAATTGGTGTTTTGGCATGAAGTGAGGAAAGTATTAATTTTTAACCATTCCTTACCCATTTTATATATAATGGTAGATATCTGTAGATTACAATAGTTAAAGTTACATTTTTTTTCATCATTTGTGGTCAAAGTTAAGTTAGTTGGTGTATATTTTTAAGTATTTACATAATTGTTTCTTGCAATTTACTTGTGACTAAGTTCAGTTGAGTTGTTTATTGAAGTTGTTCATCTGTCGAGCCTTGTGTTGTTTACCATATTTGAGATTTTTTTTACCCTTTTAAGGAAACGAATTTATGATGGGTATATGGTAGCCGATTTCTTGACCCTTTTAATGAAGGAACATTTTTAGATTTCTTAGCAACTTGCTTTTTTCTTGTAAATTTTTCTTTATGATACAAACTTGTGATGCTACTTAATTCAAATTTGCCTTATTTTTGCTAATCAAAGCCTTTTTTTGGGGCCTCTATAGCTCTTGTGACTTCAGGGTTAGATTTTAGTGTTTGCTATGTCTTGGAGCATTCTAAGTGGACTTAGTAAATTTTACTAGCCAAAATAGTTAAAAATTACTTTTCTCTATTTTTGCCATCTATTTTTTAAAGCACTTCCAGGAGTTTTCCCATTTTAACTATCAATTATCATTGTTTGCTTTACATAATATTTTTCGAAATAGATGTGTGTGATGCATGAGAGAGAAATAAAAATAAGTTCAGAGTTTTATTTTATTTATTTATTATTAATATTTTTTTTATAGATTTGTTGAGCAATAACACTCACTAATAATAGCGGGTAGTGTTCATTTACAAATTGAGTCATTTTTGGCAAATTTACCAAATTGGCTCACCGAAATAATCAAAAAGTTATTTTCTTGAAGCTATTAAGAATGCTCTTAAGAATCAAAATATAGAGTTATGCCATTTTGTATGAAGAGGCTTTCTTTTTACAAGGTGCACATGATTAGGGATAGATGATCATCATACTTTAGGTTGCCTCCTCCATCTTATACTGGCGTTACTGTGGCTGACCAGAACTTTGTCATTATTCTGGAACTGGTTTTCTATTGGTTTTGGGTGTACTGGGCAAATTTTTTTTAACTAATTTATATAATTATGTTCCTATGATTACTATAAGAGCGAGGTGCATTATTTTGTACTGAATTTGTATTGGTTTGATAGGTTATGTCAAAATTATTTGTCATTATATCAGATACAAGACTATAGATTGACTATAACATGGCTCGTTTAATTAAATGGTTTGTACTCTTAAATTTTAACCCTTTTAATTTCGTATTGTGTTCGTATTATCGAAAATTATATGCTTTGCCTTTCACCTATATGAGATCCAATAAATAGGGTGACAATCACCTGTCATTGAGCAACAGGCTGTTGACTTGGGCTTAGAATAGATAACATCACCGGCGCTTAGCATACATTAATGGATAACTTTGTCTTTGTTCCTCATAGGGCCAGCCAAAATATCCAACAAAAAAAGAAAAAAGAGAGAGAGAGAGAGAGAGAACAAAAAAGAGGGGAAATGATGGGTTGTGTTAGGAACTTGGGTTAGGAAAATGGTGGGCGGTTAGAGACCCGACCATTATTTTAGAGTTTTCTCTATATTTCATGGTGGATTCCAGTGCTTTTATAATGATTTTTCAGTTATTTTTTCTAGTGTTGTGCCTCTTGAAGCTTACACCTTCTTGGAATATAGGCGGGTGAGATGGAGTAATGCTATATATCACTCTATTATCTTGTGCCGTGGTTCTCCAAACTTAAAAAGCAATTTTTATGCATCAAATAACATGGGAGAGTAGACCACGTCATATAAGTTTTGGGAGAATAATGTGGTGATGTATAACATTACTCTACTAGAAAAGGACTTAATCACTGACCAAGATTCACTACAAAAAATTCAGGTTTTACTAGCAACATAAGTGACATACTCCATATCTTTGCGGTCGTTAAATTTAGAGTGTCGGAAATGTGATAAATTTATCGGAGTCTTTGCGAAAATACTTATAAATTTGGGTAAAACGATGGTATTTAGAGGGTGTTTTATAAAGTGATGGTAATTTAGCTATGTTTTATATATTAAAAAAAAAAAAAAAAAGGGTTTACATTCCTCACTCAAATGTCTCCTCTAAACTTTCAATTGGGGCAAGTTTTTCCCAATCTACCAAAATACTCAATGTACTCCTAGGGCTACTAAAAAGACAAAATAGAAAAATTACGTAGTTTGTTTAAAAAATTAAAAGTAGAACTTCACTTATAACTTTTGATTTTTCATCATTTTCAAAAAATTGTATCCAAACTTTAAAAAGTGTTAATTTAGGGTATCTAACTTTCATTTTTTTTAAAGGAAAAAAAGAGGAAAAAAAATTTGCTAAAATTTAGATGTTAATCAAAATTTAATGAAATTTGCAAAAATACTTATACTTGATTTTTAAAAATTTTTATAATTTTCATCATAGAAGACTTATTCTTTCATTGCAGAGACGCTTCTTCATAAATTCAAAAGACAGTTTTTGGCTCAAAGCTTTTTACAACGTAAAGAGCAAGAACCTGATAAAATTATACTCAATTCCCAATTCTAATACGCCACATTTTTAGTAGGTGACATTTTTCAAGTGTTTTGATTCCTTAAAATTGCCTAAATTTCATAATTTGAGAATCTAGAAATTGTAAAGGATCGTGGTCAATAATAAAAATAGCCCTTGAGATACCAAAGACCCATTACGTTTGATATATATCTCCCACAATCGGTTATGCATGTGTACCCGAATAAGATTTAGATTGAATTTCACAAATCTGATAGTATATCTATTGCTACATCATTTAAAATTTTAAATGACGTGACATCATGTGCTAATACAGACAATTAAGTAATTTCTCTCTTTTAACTTATATCCCTATTTTGTTTTGAGTTTTTCCTCTTGTAGAAGGGAAACGCTAAAGGTGCACCACTCATCCCCATCTTATCGTCCTCTTTTCCTTAAAAAAATTAATTTTTATTATAAAAGGGTGATAAGAGGGAGATGAATGGTGCATGTGTAGAAGGACTCGATGCGGTAATCTCTTTTTGGGAACAAAATATCCTGTATTTTATCTTGAGTAAATGTTAGGAAAAATCTGTGCCACTAGTTGTTCATCAGAGAAAGTCTGTATTCCAAATTTTCATTATGAAATCTAGAGCTTCTCTCTCTCTCTCTCTCTCTCTCTCTCTAATTATTTATTTTATTTTATTTTGTGTGTGTATAAAATAAACTAACTAGACGTAAGGAAAAATCTGTCACAAGTTGTTCATAGAACGATATTATTATATAAAGAATCTCATTTGAAATGTTTAAAATTTATTTATAGTAGTATTATTTTATAGTCTGCCCTACAAAAAAGAAAAAAAATATTTGATTTAGTTAATACTGATTTGACACCTCAATTTGCATCTTGTGTTCACATAACACAAAACACAAGCCTTATTCGTATATAAGTTGATACTTAGAGTAGACTATCTAATTACGAAGTTGGTATTCAATTTGGATAGCTGCCCTCTTCATTATAACAAATTGAGAAATGCTAGAAATCATATTTTCATCTTACTAATATCTCGGTAATGCTAATTAGCTCTTGAATCTTTTTTAATGATAGCTAATTAACATTATCACATCAGCCGAACGAGATATAAATATAATTTTTAGCATTACTCGAACGAATTATCAAACTCTTTTGCTCTTTTGTTCTCCAAGTGCATGAAATGTTTTTGGCACTGTGAATCTTATTCACCATCAACATTTTTTTCTTGAACAGTTACATTTTCTTGACACAGCCCTGCCTTGGCAACCTTTGGTGTTTTCTATGCCTTGCTTTCAATTTGTTCTAACCTAACCATTCATATCACTACAACAAAATATTTCTATTAGCAACGAACTTGGTTTTTCATCCCTCTCAAGTTCGGGTAATTTTGACAAAATATTTAAAATTGTGCTTTTTACTTTTTTGATTGTGATATGACATAAAGGTAAAAATAATTTTTAATATTTTGTGAGTGTTTTGAATTGTTTATTAATGCTTTTACTTATTTTTTTTAATAATTAAAAAAAAGAAAAAAAAAATGGAAGTAAGAAGCTGTGATAAACTCAAGTGAGAAGTTTTTCCTCCACAACTGATATGGCCTGGTGTGTTTGGTTCGTATAAAAAGTTGAATAAAGTTGAATATTATTTAACTTTTTTCAAAAATAAATCATATTTTATTTAATTTTTTCAAATTTTTTTAAATTTTATCTCACAAAGTCAAACTTCGTAATTCGCGCAGTGTATTCGAATAATATTCGGATTCAACACTCAAACGATTACCGAGTAAGTCTATTAGCCAGCAACTCAAACTCTAGTGCTAATTAGGAATTTTTCAATTTTTTGGGGATCAAGCCTTGGAGTTCGAATCTCTCCTTTTTCTTGGACTAAAAAATTACTTTAAAAAAAAAACCAAAAAAAAAACCAAAAAAATTGTGTCGTGGCCAATAGGTTGGGAAATTGGCGCTAATAAAACTTTTTAGCAACAAGATTTAGCGTAATTCTCTGCATGATAAATGTAATATATTTTGCAATATTTTTCAGGGCACTACTACTACTTTTCCTGTTAATCAACACAACATAAAAACTATATATATATATATATATATATATATAGATGGGAAGAGATGGAGATGGGTCGTTATGGCGTTTTGGTGGATGGAGATGGAGGGGTACCATGTGGTTGGAGATGCGTACCTAGTGGCGGTGGAAGTTGGTGGTCTACGGTACTTTTGGGTAGCTGGTGGGTGGCGGTCGATGGGGGAGATAGGGAGGAGGGAAAGATTTGGAAGGAAAAAAATTTGGGAGAAAATTGTAAGAATATTACATTTAACTAAACTAAAACCTGTAAGAACAACTGGAAGAACACTATATTAAAATACCACTTGTATTCGTCCAGAACTTATATACAATACCTTGTTCAACATATATAATTACTACTGTTCAAAAGTTCAAAGCTATCCATCATAAGTCATAACAAAAGGGTCTTTAAGCCAATTGAACATGAAAACCTGAAGACTCCTAAAGCTATGTTCTCGCCCGGGGTGTCAAAAGCTTAAGCTATGATCCCACAACCTAAAGGGTCATACGGCATGGATCCTTTGGGCTGACCATCTTCTTGTGCAATTATAGCTGTAAAATTAAATAATTTTATAGGTGAAATTGTGAGCCTACAGCTAAGTAAAAACTTCAAATCAAACCGTGTGTGTGATGTGAGACCCTTTGTTATGATAAAACCTCACTTTTACTCTCTTGTTTAACTGAAAACATTTAAATACAAAACCAACTTTCTTCAGAAACCAAGATAAATTAACTTTCCTTAAAATAGATGTTCAACTTTCTGAAAACTTGAAGCACTTTTATGAAAAATGTGGCGTAAAATATCATTTCTTGAAATCCAACCAGAGAAACTTTACTACTTACTTGAAATACTGAAACTAAAACTTGTTACTAACTTTTTTACCAATATTCTAAAAACATCAAACCACATCCATGTACATGTTTATACTAACATTATTCTTTTGGAAATTATCGAGTATTTTTTTTTTTTTTTTTTTTTTTATGAAATAAAATTTGATATTTATTCAACCCAATAGGGAAAAACCTTAGAGAGAACATCTAGGAACAAACAAGAGACTAAATCTCTATAAAATAAGAGCAGATTTTTTTAAAATAACAATATCTCTAATACCCTCAAGAATTTCATTAATACACACTCTATTCATGGCTTGTTTTACTTTGGCCTTAATAAGGCCATGTGCAGCAAAAATTGCCAATCTTCAGACATGCCTAATTTGCCAATTTTGCTGACTCAAAAGAACTTCTTGTATATCGGCCACCAATTGTCCATATCTGCGCTAGTTTGGACCGTTTACCTTTACAGCATTAATCACCTGCAGGGAGTCCCCTTCTAGGATAATATTCTGAAGTCCCAACTCACAACTGAATTCCACCGCCCGTAGGGTTGCTTGGGCTTCTTCTATCACCAGCTCTTGTCTAACACATACTGAATGGTAGTTGGCTGCAATCACTTGGCCTTCACGATCTCGTGCAATTATACCAATACCCATACGTCTATTCTTGGAATCAATGGCCACATCCTAATTAATTTTATACACCCTAAGAGGGTGAGCTTTCCAACTTTTAGTGGCAATAACCCCCATTATATACGCAAATACTCTTCAAAAGTATTACCATTCACTACGCTCTTTTGGATCATAGTGCTACAAGAACCTCACACATTTGTTGACGAAGGGCACTCCCAAAGAATGTGATAGGTCGTTTCCCTCTCCATCTTACAAGAAATAGAAAGGGGATCCGGATTAATACCTTGCTTTTTAAGATTCGCTTTTGTAGGGAAAATATTTTAAGGCCTTCCATAAAAACATTTTAATTGCGTTTTGTACCTTCATACCTCACAATAACTCTCAGTTCATAGCATGTAGAAACTCCCCCTTTATGCATTTCAATGCGTTCTTTCTCCATGTGATAGACACTCCTGACATTGAAATCGCCATTGGTGGTGCCCCGCCAATACAATACATTTTCCAAATACATCATTATGTAACAAAATATTATTCTAATTATTTTTTTTTCTTTTAAAAAAGTCTTTAATTTTTGTTTCTTAACAATTCTAATGTGATATTTAAGACACTTGGAACTGTGTTGATAAGTCTGATGTGGCCATCAAGATACATTGCAACACTTCCATCATAAAATCAATAACAAAATGCACAGAAAAAAGATCTATTTGAAAAGCAGGTAAATATATGAAACTGATTAGAAAAATTAAAATCCCAACAAAATAGGATAAATATAAATTTAATCTCCGAATAATTGCGTCAACTTAATTTACTTATAAACCAGACTTTTAATTCCCTAATTTTCAATTCACTCATTCTAAGAATTAAAAGTCCAAATTTAAATATCCTGAAAATAATAATAATAAAAAACATGATTACTCAGCAAATTATTTACCTAAAAATATTTATTTATATTATTTTGCTGGTTAAAAGTAAACCCAAGCCCAGTCCTAACACTCAGCGGCTAAGCCCTCGTAACGTAGGGTTCGACAAAGTAATCCTTCGGGTCGGGCAAAGTTCAGCCCAGCCCATATTTTACAAAACTTAGAACCTAATTGGGCATTGCGTGTGCGAGACTATGTGGTCTCGTCCACACCTAATATAAACTCAGTAAACCCTAATTTTTTCAGTCCTCCTCGTCATAACTCTCACCTCTGACCTCTGTTTCGCAGCCGCGCAGTGCTCTATCCGACTCTCCTCAGCTTCTTCGAGTTTGGTAAGTTCTCCCTCACGTTACACTTCTGTCGTTGCGTTTGGTTCGTGAGAAAGTTGAGTTCTTGATGTTTTGCTTTTAGTTACGGTCTTTTGTTGTTTACCCAAAAAGAAAAAACGAAAATTGAAAGGTTGTACTCCGGTGGAAGGAGATATTATGGTTGTTTTAGACATACCCAGATCGCGAAACGTGGACAAGTTTTAGATCCCTTGATGTGGGATTTCGCTCTCTTGCATTTTCTCGGCAACCAAACAGGGGTAGCTTTTGTGCCTTTTGGTTTTTGTGTTGTGTGACCCCTGTATTGGTTGGGGACGAAACAGGGGAAAATGCTTTACTGGGTGTTGAAGGGTTTTGGTTGTTTTTGTGTTCTCTCATATTTTTTGTTAGCCAAACGGAGCATAAAGTGATTTGTTTATCTTTTATTTTTGTTATATCCTTGTGTTGTATTAGTCCTTGATAATGTGTTTTATATTACGCCACACAATTGTAAGGTTCACTTGATTCTGGTTGTTGGTGATGGATCTAAGATCCTTGATTATTTTTTTCCTTATCGTTTATAGATGTCACAGGCAAACAAGCAGAGATTTTTATTGTACTTTAAATTGCTTGTTGTTAGTAAAAATGTTAACTGTGAAAGGAAAGAAGTGAATCGCGTCTGATAAGTTGTTCTGTTTGACTACTGAGAACATGTGGGTGACGTATTGATGATATCAAAGAGTTTGAATTATAATTGAAGTAAAATAGTTTCAAGGCTCTCATTGATTGTAAATTTATAGTATCTAATATTTTCTGCTCTTTATGGCGGTCGGAAGATAAAAAAAAAATTACTGTGGCAAGCCTTTTGTTGGGTAAAGATCTGTTATTGGGGTTTTAGCATTCCTTGTGGAATGTTTATTGGGCAACCTACTGTCTAAAATTAATTTCATTTCTTATAATTTTTGGATAGTGATTTTGTTTTTATTTCCGCTGGAGCATCCATTTGCCAATCATTTTATGAAGTGTGGTTGAACTATTTGTTTGTTATGAACCCTATGAATCAGCATCATGGATGGTTCTGTTCTAATTTTCCTTATCTCTGTTTTTCACCAAGTGTTTTGTTTTTTATTTGTTCCTGCCGAAATAGTGAAGAGGTGATTGTATCTTTAATCGTTTCCTGTCTCCTTGCAGGAACTGATACTTCTCTGAAATGGGTCGTGTACGTACCAAGACTGTGAAGAAGTCCTCGCGCCAGGTGATTGAGAGGTACTACTCTCGGATGACCTTGGACTTCCACACCAACAAGAAGATCTTGGAGGAGGTTGCCATCATCCCTTCGAAGCGGCTGCGTAACAAGATTGCTGGATTCTCTACCCATCTGATGAAGCGGATTCAGAAGGGACCAGTGCGGGGCATCTCATTAAAGCTGCAAGAAGAAGAGCGTGAGCGTCGTATGGACTTCGTGCCAGATGAGTCTGCTATTAAGATTGATGAAATTAAGGTTGATAAAGAAACCATTGACATGCTTGCTGCCCTTGGCATGTCTGACATTCCTGGAATTGTTGAAGCTGAGCTACAGCCCGTGGTTTCTGCCCAGACATTTGGTCGTGGTCCGGGTGGGGCTGGTGGAAATAGGAGGTACTAAGGTAATTTAATCTTTGTGTTGTTTTAAGAACTAATACTGTAGCTGTATTGAGGCACTGAATTCTCTTTGCTTTTAATTTTATTGTTTCGTACTATCGACAAGGTAAACTGGCCTTGTTAGTTTTGGTTAAATGTGTGTTTAGATGTTTTTGACTTTGGAAGATGGTTCCCCTGGTTTATTTGCTGGAGAGATTCTGAGGCCTTTGTTGTTATGATTCATGGTTATATGTGAATGTGATTGGCTTATGCCATTAATGAGTTTCATTATGAGGGTATGCGATTATATTGCAATTGAATTGCTGCTTTGGCATGAAGTGAGGAATGTATTAACTTTTAACTATTCCCTACTCATTTTATATTCAATGGTAGATATCTGTAGAACAGATAATGATCATTTTATATATAATGATCATCTATCTCGAATCGGGTGCACCTTATAGAAAAGAAAGCCACTTCATACAAAATGTCATAGCTCCGTATGCTTAGAAAAGAATATAAAAAGAGAGAGAAAGAAAAAGAATAGCTCTAAAAAAGAATATAGAGCTATGACATTTTGTATGAAGTGGCTTGCTCCTAAGCATATAGAGCTATGATCATCATTTTGTATGAAGTGGCTTTCTATTCTATTAGGTGTGGTGTATAAGGTGCACCCGATTCGGGATAGATGATCATTATATTTAGGTTGCCTTTTACCTATATGAGATCTAATAAATAGTGATAATTTACCTGTCATTGAGCAACAGCCTGTTGGCTAGGGCTTAGAACAGATAACATCCTTGACGCTTAGCATACATTAATGAATGACTTTATCTTTGTTCCCCATAGAGCCATAGCTGGGCAAAATACCAAAAAAAAAAAAGAAAGAAAGAAAGAAAGGAAGTGATGCACTTAATCAACATGCCAGAAACTGATCAAAATTGGTCGGTTTTTAGCAAATGATGGGTTGTTTTAGGTATCGGGTATTTTTTAGTGAGCTCTTCAAATTTTAGTTAAATAATTTACTATTGGTTTTTTATTTATCACTTTTAAAAAGTTCTCTATATCAAACTCTTTAAATATTTTTATATTTTAAATAGATATTATTTTTTATTGATTTTAAGAACAACTATTTTAACAATTTTAACTACCATGAAAAGTTGTTCCAAATGAGTAAAACATAAAAGAAATAGGTATTCATAAAATAAATGTAACAGCTCGTCAATATTTCCTTCCATTAAAAAGAAAAAAGAAAAATTCAAATTGGTGAAAATTTTAATCAAACTGTAAAGTTTTATTTTTTATTTTATTTTTAAAAAAAATAGCATTGAAAACCTAGAAGAAATCCATCAAGGTAGAAACAAAATATTGGTAATTGTGGACAGACTGGCGGTTTATTAGCATCATAGCATGACAAGGTCAGAAAAAAAAAAACCTTATGGGATTAAAAAAAAAAATACAAAAAAAAAAAAAAAAAAAAAACGACGAAAAAAGCACCAAAATTACATAGCCAAGATACTAGGTGAGCATGCTTGAAACTGATCAAAGATTCGTTCTTTCACCCAAAGGCTCTCAGAGATCGGTGAATAACATGCAAAGATCAGCGCTTTTAGGTACAAGTATGCATAAAATACATACTGTAATATTAGAAATGTGACAAAAAAGTTGATTGAAATCATGTATATAGTGTTTCAGAGTATTCCTAGTAATCTCTCAATTTTAAAATTTTCATCAAAATTTAGTGAAAATTTGAAAAACTCTACTCCAACAAGCTCTCTATAAATTCTCTATTTTGACTTTTGTCAGAATTTCATCCCAAATTTGACTCACAAATTTCATGAGTTATTCAATATTTTATTATTTTTCTCTCATTTCACTTCACTCTTCACTTGTTCTCTCTC
The DNA here is from genome assembly GCA_028654335.1 of Alnus rubra. Classification (NCBI taxonomy): domain Eukaryota; kingdom Viridiplantae; phylum Streptophyta; class Magnoliopsida; order Fagales; family Betulaceae; genus Alnus; species Alnus rubra. Next base: position 73,621 of record JAJPGS010001383.1, on the reverse strand, counting down.
CTCTTTTGTTATGAGTGATTGTTTAAAACTAATAAAAAAAATTAATATTTAGTTGAAATAGAAAAATATTTATAGAGTTTAATATAGGAAGCCTTTTAAAAGTGATAGATAAAATCAAAAAAGTAAATTTTTGAGCTAAAATTTAGAAAGCTCACTAAGGATGCTTTGAGGCGGGGCCGAGGATCTGCTAGGGGAAGGATAGAGGCAGAGCCAAGTGGGGCTTTGTGGGGGGGGGGGGGGGGGGGGGGGGGGGGGGGGGGGGGGGGGGGGGGGGGGGTTTTGGGGCTGACCCAAGCCCCAATGTTCCCCAAAAAAAAAATTTAAAATTCCCCCCCTTTATTTTTATTTATTTTTTTTTTTTTTAAAGTTTTGGCCCTACTATTTTTTTTTTTCAATTTGGCCCCCCACCTTGTAAAACCTGGCTCTGCCCCGGAGAAGGAGATGGCGTTCTTGCATATGAAGAGGGTGGAGAGAGAAAAGTGAAGAAGTAAGAAAGACGGGAAATTAAACGAAAAATGATAAAATATTGAATAGCTCATGAAATTTGGGAGTTAAAAGTGAAATTCTGATAAGAGCCAAAATAGAGAAATTATAGAGAGTTTGTTGAAGTAAGTTTTTTTTTTAGTTTCTTACCAAATTTTTTTTTTTCAAAAAAAAAAAATTGAAGTGGATAATTCTCTAAGATCACTCCCAATGGATTATCTATTTGCAACTTTAAGCTAAAATAGATAACAAAAGTGTTAAAAAGAGACTCTATTGGCTTATGTATTTCAACTCTATAATAGATTTTTCTTAATTCCATAAATTGTGCAACTCTACGAGTAGAGTTATACTATTCACTTATCTATTTTTTGTTTTTCCTTCTTTATCTCTACTTTTTCCTCTCTTTTTTTTTTTTTAACCTCCCTGACTCCATGTTTTTTTTCTTTCTTTATAGTAGAGATCTAATGAAAGTGTGTTAAATAGAGGAGTTATCAAGCGGAACTCACATGAAAAAAAAAATACTTTAATGAAAAAAATTAATGAAAAATAATAATAAAAATAAAATAGAGTTAAGAATAGAAAATCGGATGTATGGTGTATTTTATAACTCATTAGCTAAACTAGATAAAATGAATTTTAATTAACTATTCTTGATTAAAATATACATAAGTCATTGGGATGCTTTAAGAATGCTTTTATAGATTAGAAAAATGGTTGGTGGTTAGAGAGGCAACCACTATTTGAGAGTTTTCTCTATATTTCATGGCGGATTCCAGTGCTTTTATAATGAATTTTCAGTTATTATTTAACTTATTTTTATTTTATTTTTTTCCCAGTGAATTATAGAGACTTTTGAGTAAATGTTGCCGTCTCTTGAAGCTTACACCTTATTTTACTGCATCAATTAGTATCATACCGAGGATTTTCCGGACTAGATGACAAAACGGCGAAGAAGGAAACTGCCCCAATGACGTTGCTCATCTGAGTAAAGTTTGGGGTGATACAAACAATTATTAGTTAAAATTGCTAACAGAAATCATCTAAAGTAGTTATTGAATTTTAACAATTTCAACTGAAACTCTTTATACGGTTAGTGGTTATTATGTTTATAATCGACAGTTTGAAAACCACTTTTTAATTTGAGATTTGGGCCCCTTTTTTTTGCTAGATTTTAATTTTTTCAAAAATAATAATAATAATAATAATTTTTGGACATTTTGGTACAAAATTAACAAATCTAAATACGAATCCAAAATATCTATTAAAAAAAAAGAAATACAAATCCAAAACACTACAAATCCAAATACAAACAAATTCAAATCCAAAAACAAATCCGAAACATCACAAATCCAAATAACTAAATCCAAACAAATTTTTAATATATATACTTTTCCCAATATATATATATATATATAAAATAAGGGTAGACGGTTAGCGGTTACTAACCGCCTCCGCGTACCCCTCTGGTAGTGGCGCGTGGCTCTCACGCGCCGCCACTTGCAGTATATTAACCGACTGTGTAGTTGTTTTATCTGTAGTTTGTTTTTGTTGCGGTTGGGTTTTGATCTCTAGAATTTTTGTTATGATTATAGTTGTGTTTGTTCCCCTTCAACCCCTGCAAGGGGGATGTTCTTCCACTTCCCAGGTCGGTGCCCACATCTCAACCCTTACAATGGAGTTGTTACTCTTGACAGGGTGCAAGACTCTGCAAAGGGCGATGCCCTTGATCAACACTGATTTGGTCCTTAGTATGCTTTGTGCAGACAAATCTTTGGCTTTGTCCAAGATTGATAGGGCCAAGATTTTTTTGATTACTTTGGGATTGAAAAAACTCTCATTCCTTTTTAGGTTACTGTTTTGGCATAGCTATTTCAGTTTTGGGTTCATTGTTGGGGAGCCCACCCCACTGTATTTTATCTTCTAACCCTGCTTTTGTGAAATGAAGTTATATTTAAAAAAAAAAAAACATGAGAAATTAGACCACACCACATAAGTTTTGGGAAAATAATGTGATGATGTATAGCATTACTCTACTAGAAAAGGACTTAATCACTGACCAAGAGATTCTTTAACGATCCGCTTTTTTTAAAAAAAACGTAAGTGAAAATTTCGGTTTTCACGTATCGTTACGACATCAACAACGACGTCATTAGAGTATAAATTAACAGCGGAATACATCTTTCTTTTACAATAATACATCAGAGCTGACTGAAGAAACTCAATATATAAAATAATAACCATTTGATCTGATATAATAAAATACATTTAAATAATAATAAGCGTACTACATGCGGCACGAACATTACGGAATCGTTGTATATAAAATTTACAAACTAAAGGTCTCGTCCTTAAAAAAACCTAGCAACTCCTATCTTCGTTCCTGCAAAATTCGCATGTGATTTTGGTTAACACCACAATCTCATGCTGTGGTTGAGTGAGTTAACGGTCCTCAACCACAGTGACACACTGATTTATATAGCCATATACGATGCATTCAAATGATGACAAATATATTCACATACACATAATCTTTTTCACCTAAAATTATGCTTATCCCTTTACATTAACTATTCACATACTCAAAACCATATCTCTTGTTAACACGTCATTAGCGCTATCTTCTTCGCTAATACTGGGCTTTACCTCCATAATTGTTTTTCTCTTTTTATCCTTCAACCTTTGGTTCATACATCGGTCTTATAATTAGATTGATGCCTTGGTACATAAACCTCAGTCTTTTTATTAACAGACTCACATCACACCATCATATAATCATGCCAACAACAACATATACATAATTCCAACCAAAGCATGTTACACAAGTTAAATGTCAAACATCAAATAGCATACAATCAAATAAAGCAGAGATCACTAGTCATTAAAAACTAAACTACACGTATCATCCTCAGCGAGTAAGAAATACTCACATTGGATCGCTTGTACTCCCAATTATCCAGACAACTCTAAGCTCAACCAGGATGTGCTGCTAAAACACAATACATTGCATTAATTAGTATTTTAACTAGTAATTACACTTAGTGGCATTTTGAATCGCTCAAAAGCCATTTTACTAATTTACCCACACAACTCTAACGTTCCTAAGTATTTTATTAATCCCAACATTGTTAATCCATAAGCACAACTTAGGGTTAACCACAATAGTATAGCATTTTAATAAAATACCCAAAAACTAAGGCCTATGAAAAACTTACCACAAATTCACCAAGCAGTGACCAAATGCTCTTGATGCTCCTGGCAACTCCAAACCACACCAAACCTAAAGAAAATACCAAGTTAAACTCATTTCTACAAGATTTAACAAAAACCTCTAAAAGATGCGAGTTTAACTGTTCACCTCAAAACGTTCGGTCAGAACGTAGATCAGGCTTCAAGGATTACGTTATCGATGTCGGATCTAAGATTGGACGGTTGGATTTCAAGATATCACAGTTTTTGAGTGAAAAACCGTGGAGAAATAGCGAAGACAACCGGAGAAAAAAGGAAGAAACGGGTGTACTGCCCCTTTTAAATGGAATCCCATTCGGACGGGCATCTCAAATCGTCCGGACGCGCGCCATTTTAGACAGGCAGTCCGGACTGGCATAAATCACCATCCGGACACGCGCCATTTAAGAAGACATGCGCCGCACAGCAGACCGTCCGGTCAAACGACGACTATCGTCCGGACGCGTGTCGTTTAAGAAGACTGTGCACCGCTCGTTGCGGACCGTCCGGACGCTGTAAAGCAAACACCCGGATGCTCGTGGAATGAGGCGTCTGCCACGTGGTGATAACTGATAAGGTACCGTCCGGACGGGCCCGTCAAGCCGTCCGGATGCGCCACATTAATTTTATTTATTTAATCCCCTTTTGCATTTATTCAATCTCTCCTTCATTCTCACACATTTTCTCATTTTATAATTTATTCTTTAGTCCATAAAACATTTTCTGCGCGTCCCATTATATTTTCTAGTCGTCTAGTTAATTTTAATTGTCTATCCCAATAAATTTTATTCCCAAAATAGCCAACAATATTCAGGACATCACAGACTCACTACTAAAAATTTGGGTTTTACTAGCAGCATAAGTGACATACTTTTAATCTTTTCGTGGCTGCCGCTAAATTATATAAATTGCAGTAATTAAATTTAAAGTGTCAAAAATGTGATAAATTTATTAGAGTCTTTGCAAAAACACTTATAAATTTGAGTAAAACAATGGTATTTAGAGTATTCTTAGTAGCCTCATCAAATTTTAACCATCAAAGTAGCTAAAAATCAATTTTTTCTATTCTGGTGAGCTACTTTTTTTATATTCTCTCAGCAGCCTCACCATTCAATTTTAACTATCCACTATCACTATTCCATTTAAATAATTTTTTTTTTCATATTTCTTTATTCTTTTTCTATTTAATCTTTTTACAAAGAATACTTCATGTCTATGAAATAAGGACATTATCGTGTGAGAGAGATGGGAGATGAGAGAAAAAAGAAAAAAATGTGCTGATCATGTGAGAGAGAAAGACGAAACAAAATTAATGAGTAAATATTACTCATCAGAATTGGTGAGTAATTTTACTTATCAAAACTTTTTGGTTAAATTAATGAGACTGCTGGGAGTAATTTTTAGTATTTTCATCAAATTGACTCGTCAAAATAACTAAAAAATTATTTTAATAAGGCTACTAAAAATGCTCTTTGGGAGCTTTATAAAGCGATGGTAATTCACAGCCCCTGTTCCACTCCTACTCCTAGCTTTTCGCCACCTGTTCTTCCATTTGTTCTTTAGTGAGATTGTGTGAGCCCACCACAATTGGCATAATTCAATCCACCGACGTAATTTAAAAGAGAAGTCAAGATTGTTAGGCTGGAAAAAGAAAAAAAGTCGACCGTTCCTGGCACTATCACGTGGTACTGCCCTTGCCCGCGTGGGTCCATCACTCCTATAGGCTTTCATTTTTCTTAGAAACTGATTAAATTTTATAATTTAAGAATTTAAAAATTGTAGGGATTTTGATTCATAATTAAAATCGCCCTTTGAGACACCAAAGACCCATTAGGTTTGATTAAAGTTGTAATCTAGTCGAGTTGAGCTAAGTTTTAATATTTTAAGACTCGTTTATTTATGATTGGAGTTTAAATAGTTGAGCTCGAATTCGAACCGAGTTATAAAATACGTGTTCAAGTTCGGCTCGTTTGAAATTCGAGAAAGCTTGAACTCGTTGAAAATGCTATTCGAGTTGAGCCGAATCGGGTTATTCGACAAGCTCGGCTCAACTAGAGGTCGAGTAAGCTATTAAATTTTTCAATGTGTGATTAAAGCGGAGTTCAAGCCCAAATTTGTGAACAACCTCCATACTAACTATTAATAACTAATATGTTAGTTTAACATACCAAATACTATTATCAAAGTATTATAATTAATATGTCACACACACAAACACACACACAAAAGAGATATGAACAAACTAATGAGTCGGAATAACGAGCTGGACGAGCGATTACACACACACACACACACACACACACACACACACACACAAGAGATATGAACAAACTAACGAGTCAGAAAAACGAGCTGGAGGAGCGATTAGGCCGAACTTTAAATGAATTGAGCTCGCTAGCCACTATCAAGTTTTGTCGAGCGAGCCGGGTATGTATCACTTACTAATTGAGCGAGTTTCTACAGTAACGAGTGAGTTTCTACAGTATCAAGCTCGACTTTGGATCAGGCTAAACCGAACGGGTATCGAGTGAGTTGTCGAACGGACTAATTTATTTATATCCCTAGGTTTGATTTATATCTCCCATGATTATGTTCTCCTATTACATGGCATTTTAAGTCGAGAGATGATATTTTACCACCTAAAAACATGGCTATTGAAACAAATATTGACCTTTATTTTAATTTATTAGTATTATTTTTATTAAAAAAAATAAACACAAAATCAGACTCCAACACATTTATATGGTTTTGTAATTTTTGTATAATAATACTAATAATAATAAAAGACAATAATTATGTCAATAGTTGTGTTATGGGGTAACAACATATCATATCTCTTTTAAGTCAAAGCAGTCCTATAAAAGAAAAATTATTCTTTCACTTCAACAAGACAATGGGTATGGTTGGCAAAGTACCATAACATAATAGTGCTTTGTTAATTTTCACATTTTCCTACTTTAGTTTCACATTTTCAAAAAACAATCAACATCAAACTATTCTAGCATTTTTTACTTTTTATATTACATCAATAATTTTTTACTACCATTTAAATAAAAAAAATCTACTATAATACAAAACGTTTTTAACTTTTCTATACAAATTCTTTTTACTTTATATCATATTTATCATTTTTACTAACTCTAAAACTAACTTCCCACTATTATGTTTATAGGCTTTGCAAAACATTTCCAATGTAATTCATCCATATATTCATAACGACTTTCACATCCACTTACAAAATTATTGGTTTACTTTTTTGTTTTCTTTTTCTTTCGGTGGGGAAGGCCATTAACGGCTTTATTCTTAGAAAATTGTTGATCGAGAGGATATGTCGGCTGTGTACTTCAAAGGCAATACCCATGAAATTTCTTTTATGTTTGGTTTGCTTTATTGTTTTCTTGTTCTTTCGGTGGGGTAGGCCATTAACAGCTTTTATTCTTTCAAAATTAATCTCCTTGTGAAATGATGAAGTGTTAAATCATTTTTCTACTTTCCTTTATCTTTTATTCCTTTGATCCAATCCAAACCCATCCTCCTAATTACTGTTGCACATATCACATATGCGACATGTAGCTGTTTTGTTTTACATACTAAAACAAAGCGTTCCATTGAAATATTGTTTCGTTGTCCAAAAATTCTCAAGAACTCCAACAGTTTGATCATCAATGAGGCTATTAAGGAAACCATTAATATTGAAATGTTGTTTCACGTAATCACGTTGCAATTGATATGAACACGTTTTAGTTGTTTTGGCATTTAAAGGACTCTTCTCCAAATCAATAAGAGATTTGTGTATAAATATAAAATACGAGAATTACAGCCTAAGAAAGCAAAAGAAAGAAAAGAGAGACAAAAAATTACAGTCACCATTTTGAATGCCTCTAAGGCTATTCTTTTTCAAAGGAAGTGTTCAACATGAAGTTTCTTTCTTTCATGTTTGGGGATCAGATGTTGAAAATTTTCATTTCAATAGAGACTGGAGACAATAACAAAGACTTGGCGCAAGTCTCCCACTAAGGTCGTTTTCCTGCTTTCCTTGTTTGATTTTTTTTTTTTGATTTAGTGAGATGTTGTGGAGTCCACCACAATTGGCCATATTCAATCCACCAACAGAATCCAAAGCTCTCTCTTTTTCATTATCTAAAGAGAAGGAAAGAAACAAAAGAAACATATTGTAAAATTAAAGCACAGCCAAAGCCTTAACAAGTCTTTGCATGCTTTAAACAAATAATAACAAAGTTTTCGATATATCTTTATAGTTTTTTATAGAAGGATGATAAGTTGATAACAAATAATAACAAAGTTTTTCTATAGGAGGATGATCATAATGCTGCAGCTCCTCTTTCTCTGTTAAAACTTTTCTGCCAAACTTGTTTGAAGTGTTCCAGACGTGTGTTTTCACCACAATTGGCCATATTCAATCCACCAACGGAATCCAAAGTTTTTTCTTTTTCATTATCTAAAGAGAATCAAAGAAACAAAAGAAACGTACATATTGTAAAGCAAAGTAATTTCTTTTACGCGTCCATCATTCCAGTAGGCTGTTTCCTACTTCCTTCTTTGGTGTAAAAGTAATTCCCTGTGTAAAACTGTTTAGAGCTGCCCCTGCCCCGAGTGGGTCCATCACTCCAACAGCTCTTCCTTTTCCATCTACGATCAATATAACTCCAATTCTTCCTTGTGAAACCAAAACACACCTTCCTATCTGCTTTTGCTCTGCATTTTGCATTCCCCTTCCTTCATTTCCTTCGATTTCCAAAGAAGAAACCATGGCTGAGATTGCAACCATTTTTGTCTCTCCCTTCCTTCAAGTGTTTTTTGAAAAAATGGCATCTGGTGACTTCGTTGACTTCTTTCAGCGACGGAAACTCTCCGATGAACTCCTAAAGAAGTTGAACACAACATTCCTGACCCTCAATGCAGTGCTCGAAGACGCGGAGGAGTTGCAAGTTATAAAGCCTGTTGTGAAAAAGTGGCTTGATGAGCTGAAAGATGCAGTTTATGACGCAGAGCATGTCTTGGATGAGATTGCTACTGAAGCCTTGCGAAGCGAGTTGGATGCTCAATTTCAAACCAATGCAAACAAGGTTCGAAAATCTATTTCTGCTTTTCGTAATTCTTTTGTCAAGGAGATAGAGCCAAAGATAAAAGATGTACTTGAAAGACTAGAATCTCTAGCACAACAAAAGGATGTTATCGGCCTAAGAGAAGGTGCGGGAGGGAAATTATCGGAAAGATTGCCAACGACTTCTTTGGTTGAAGAGTCTAAAATTTGTGGTAGGAATGATGAAAAGGAGGCAATAATCAACTTATTGCTCTCAGATGATGCATGTGGGAAAGATATGAGTGTGATTGCCATAGTCGGCATGGGGGGGATTGGCAAGACCACCCTTGCTCAACTTGTATACAATAATGACAAGGTGAAGGAGCACTTTAACCTTGAAGCATGGGTTTGTGTTTCTGAAGAATTTGATGTGTTCAAGGTAACCAAAATAATTTTGGAGGCAGTAACTTCGTCACCTTGTTATGTCACTGATCTAAATCAGCTTCAACTTAGACTAAAGGAGTGTTTAATAGGGAAGAAGTTTATACTTGTATTAGATGATGTTTGGAATGAGAATTATGTTCACTGGGAGGAACTAAGCAAACCTTTTAAATTTGGAGCACAAGGAAGTAGGGTCATCATAACAACACGCAATCATTCTGTTGCATCAATTATGCGTGCTAGTTCAACTCATCCTCTAAAGGAGTTACCAGAAGAAAATTGTTGGACACTATTTGCAGCACATGCATTTCATGATGGCAACTCTAACGCGCATGGAGAGTTAGTAGTAATAGGTAGAAAAATCATGGAAAAGTGCGGAGGCCTTCCATTAGCAGTCAAGACAATTGGGGCTCTATTAAGATCTAAACCATATGTTGATGAATGGGATAAGATATTGAAGAGTGAATTATGGGATTTGCCAATTGATGAGATGGGTATTCTTCCAGCTCTAAGATTAAGTTACAAATATCTCTCTTCGCATCTAAAGCGATGCTTTGCTTATTGTTCAATTTTTCCAAAGGATTATGCTTTCAAAAAAGATCAGTTAATCATGTTATGGATGGCAGAAGGTTTCCTCCAGCAATCTAAATGCAAAACAATGGAAGAACTTGGTAATGAGTATTTCGTCACTCTAGAATCAAGATCATTATTCCAAAAATCAAGTGTTGACAAGTTATGTTTTGTAATGCATGATCTTGTGAGCGATTTGGCAACATCTATATCTGGAAACTTTATTATAAGGTTGGAGGGTGATTGTTCTCATGACATTGTAAATAATACTCGCCACATGTCCTATTTTTCCAAAACACAATTTCACAACTTGAAGAAGTTTGAGACTCTTTACAAGGCTAAGAGGTTGCGCACTTTCCTACATTTCGATTTGATAGATTTCAATGAGCCCGCGCACTACTTGAGTAAAAAAGTAGCGCATGATTTGTTGCCGACACTAGGATGCTTACGAGTGCTTTCTCTGTCGAACTATGAGAATATTACTAAATTGCCAGATTCAATTGGCAAATTTAAATATCTACGTTATTTGGACCTTTCTTTCACTAATGTGAAAATATTGCCCGATTCTATATGTAAGTTGTGCAATTTGCAAACATTGATCTTATTAAATTGTCAAGCGCTCGCTTCATTGCCAAGAAATATGCGAAAACTCGTTAGTTTACGTCATCTTGATATTACTGGAACTGACATAAAAGACATGCCAATACAACTTGGGGGATTAAAATGCCTCCAGACGTTGACTAAATTTATCGTTGGCAAAGGTAGTGGGTTGTGCATTGGAGAGTTAAAAAAACTCACAAATCTCCGAGGATCGCTTTCAATATTGAAGCTCCAAAATGTTGAATCTCCAACTGATGTTCTGAATGCAACAAGCTTAAGGGATAGAAAGTATCTCGAAAAGTTGGTATTGGGATGGAAAGATGGTAATAATTTTTCAGAAAGCCAAAGAAGTGTACTCGATAGTCTTCGACCCCATACAAACTTGAAAAGTCTCACTATTCAATCCTACGGTGGTAAAAGCTTTTCAGATTGGGTAGGGCATCCTTCATTCTCTAATGTAGCATCTCTTTATCTTAAAAGCTGTAGATATTGCAGCAGCTTGCCACCACTTGGTCAACTACCCTCTCTGCAAAACCTCTCTATTGTTGAGTTTGATGAAGTTGTTAGAGTGGGTCATGAGTTTTGTGGCAAAGGTTCTTCTTCAGTTAAGCCGTTTGGTGCCCTTAAAAATCTTTCGTTGATGAAGATGCCAAAGTGGGAGGAATGGGTTTCTTTTGATGACGAAAATGGAGGTGGAGCTTTTCCTCAACTTGAGAAGCTTTATATTAGGGACTGTCCTAAGCTAACAGGAGGGTTGCCTGTCCATCTTTCTTCTTTATCCAAACTTGATATTATTAGTTGTCCCCAGCTGGTGGCTCCACTCCCATTGACTCCTACTATTCGTGAATTGGAGCTCAGGGATTGTAATGAGATGCTGTTAAAGGAATTGCCAACTCGAATGGAAAGGCTCGTAATTAATGGATTTAATGCCCTGGAGTCTTTTCCGACAAGATTGATAGACTCCAATAGTGGTCTTCAAGAGTTACAAATCTCTGATTGTTCTTCACTTATGTCCCTTCCAAAAGATGGTCTTCCCTTTGCATTAAAAACCCTTGAGATTAGAGGTTGTAAGAAGTTAGAGCTCTCGACACACCTGGACTATTCATCCCTTGAAAAATTGTGTTTGTGGAATTGTGATTCTCTCAAGTCCTTTTCATTAGATTTATTCCCAAAGCTTTATCACATTGAAATCTTCATGTGTAGCAATCTGGAATCTCTTACCGTTCCAGAACATTATGAACATGATTTAGTCAGTACCTTGGAGATTCGTATCAGACTTTGCCCTAATTTTGTATCTTTTCCAAAAGTAGGATTGCGTGCCCCCAGCCTTACATCGTTATCGATCGAATGTTGTGAGAATCTGAAATCACTTCCTGAAAAAATGCACATACTCCTTCTGTCTCTTGAGAGATTGTCTATAGGATACTGTCCAGAAGTTGAGTCGTTTCCTGAAGGGGGCTTGCCTTCCAATCTAAACTCAATTGGCATCAACGGTTGTGAGAAACTCATTGCAAGTCGGATGGGATGGGGTTTGCAGAACCTGCCCTTTCTTAAAGATTTCTCAATCGGTGGCAAAAATGAAGATTTGGTGTCTTTCCCCGAGGCACAGTTGCTTCCCACCAGTCTGACCTATCTTTCCATCGGGAACTTTCCAAATTTGAAATCTTTGGACAAGAAGGGGCTTCAACACCTCATTGCTCTTGAACAATTGGAAATCTATTTCTGCCCTAAGCTAAAGTACATGGGAGAACAGGGGTTACCTGCCTCCCTTTCTATTCTAAAAATCAGACGTTGTCCTTTGTTGAAGAAAGAGTGGAAAAGGAGAAAAGGAAAAGAATGGCGCAAGATTGCTCACGTCGAACAGATATGGATTGATGACCAACCGTTTGAATAAGCTACAAGTATAGCAAGATTTCTCCAATTTCGGTACGTGAACTTTTCAACCATCTAATTTTATCAATATATTTACCCAATCTCTTCTCATTTGCTTAGTTGCTATCTTTGATAAAACAGAACTTCGCCGTCTATCGTTGCTTTTAGATTCGTTTGTTTTGGTGTTGGCCTGAAATGGTGGATTCTGAGAGTCCAAACGGTTCTTCGCCAGAGACGGCTGCGAAGTAGGGCATCACAAAGCCAATCTCTCTCGCCGGACCCACCGAGACCGATCTTCAGCGCAATATGGAATTGGAAAAGGTAAAGATTCGTTCTGATTTCTTTTATTTTTGTTGGCTTGGTTAGAGTCGCATTATAGTGAATTTTCTTATATAAATAAACGTCTATATTGTTTGTAGTTCTTGATTGATTCGTGGCTGTAGGAGAGTGAGGAAGAAGCTGCGAGGAGAAAAGAGGTCCTAGGCCACATCGATCCGGTAACTCATTGGTTTCGTGGTTTTTCTCACTACCTATTTGAGGAAAAAAATGTGTCCGTGATGTTTACATTGAATATTGAGATTGGAGACCATTCTATGCATTGGTGAATGCTTTACGGTAAACAAGTTTTCATTTTGCTGGCTGTGTGAGTTTCAAACTGTTCTTATATTGATAGAGAATTGGGTATGTTCCCATGATTTGTCTTTCTATAAATCTTGATATTACTTTAAATTATTAATTCCTTGTTTATAGGATCGCTTTTTGTTGCAAAAAACAAGTGTCATATGCTTGGAATCAAATCATGTAAACAAACAGAGCATGCAAACTTGCAGTTGCACAGTAAATTGTCCAAATTTTTTTAGATTTGAACTTTTTCTTAGAATAGAAAGACCGAGACAATGGTTGGCCTTATATACCCAGTTATTTTGCATATTTGTTTGATTTACTAAGATGTCCTGTAGCTGATTTTTAGTGTATAACTCGGTTTGCTCTGTTTTTTTTTTTTTTTTTTCGTTGCTAATAAATAATCAAACCCTTTAAAATACGGTATTTCCTATTATGATTTGAAGCATAAACAACCTACTTCCTTTTTCCATTCCTCAATAACTTCAAAGCCACAATCTTTCCCCTAAAATTTGGTTCCGATTAAGCATAGAAACATGTTGTGTTGCTGTCCTATCCATGAATATATTCGTATATATCTATTCAGGTGCTACAAAATTGTTGATTTATCGATATTTTCAATTCCCTGTGCAGAGGTGTGTAGCAGATATTAATTTACTGATTTTAGACTTTCTAACAACAACAACAGCATCAGGAATAATAAATGTGATGATGATAAGATTTTTTTTTTATTTGATCCACTTAGTGTGTCACTTGTTTGATCCAAAGCTTACTCTTCTGGTGATAAATTATGCATTTTACATATTTGCACTGTTCATTGTTGCCTTGCTATATTTAGACGGCATTGCATATGCATCTTTCTATATATTCGTGATAATTACTTTCTTCAAGTTTTAGATCTTGTTCCACAGGGTATAGATATTGTTTGTAGTTAATTTTTGAATGTGCCAACCGGGTTTTTTCAAGCATGATTAGAATTTTTGTTGATTGTGCTTTCAGGTAGACATAACAATTAAGTGTAATAGTAAGTTGTGGAAAAAGCTCAACCAAGTGTCGACAGTGAGGAAATGGATCAAGAAGATAATGTGAACCACAGTGATGATGTGCATGACATTGAAAACGAGGCTCTGTGGGATGGGAAGGAGATTTAAGAGGCATTGGTCAGAAGTATCTCACAAAAACATTTTTGGTGAAAATGATGAATACCACCTCTCAGATTGCCATTGTTGGTGCCAATGTTTGCCCCATTGAGAGCCTTGACTATGAGTCATTTTTTTTTTCAAGACTAATTTATTATTGGTGGTTCTTTTCTTTGTTGGTAGTACACACACACACACACACACACACATATATATATATATATGAGTATTGGTTATTTCTCTTTGTATTGTTGGCGAGTGTCCCCAAATCTCATTATAATGACTTCGTCCGAGCTGAAATAGAATGACACAAATCAAAATTCAAAAGTCAGGCTTTAAAAAAAAAAAAAAAAGTTTTTACAATTACCAAACATAGCATTACTATAAATTTTAGAAACTTTCCGTAAAATATTTCAGAACAAAAAGAGCTGAAATAATGCTCTGTTTGAGCTGAAATATTTCAGGACAGAAATCATTGCTTTTGGGATATCCTGTAATAGAATTAGCACTACTCTTATTCTACTTTGCAACCGTTGAATTGGTTTTAGATCTAGCTATAGATAGAATTTCAATTATATGTAGGCCTGAAGCTACTTCAAAGAAAGGGTGGTTGGAAGAAATTAGTGACTCTTGTTTGATATGATTTCTGGTTTTGTGATGTGCCTCCATTACAAACACATTTTTCAAAATAAACTACAAAATTCATCTCAAAACACTTCGAAGAAAAGTAAAACACAACATTTTTATAAATCTTCATTTTACTATCACTCATCAATTCCTGCCACTATCACTCCTATTAGGTATTTTTCTCTTAAGAAGAGTTCTATCTTAAATTTGTCACTGGAGCATGTAAACTTGCATTGTGAATTCCATTTTTATTGTTTTAAATTTTTGTTAGAATAGAAAGCAAATACAAGTAAGTGAATGATTGGCCTTCTACACCCAATTTTTCTGCATATGTGCTTGATGACTAAAATGTTATCTAATTGATGCTTTTAGTTGATTTTTATTGGAAAACTTCCTAGTTTGTTCAATATCTTTGATGATTGCTCATACATATTCAAACGATTCAAAATATAATCTTTGCCCTAAACTTTGGTATTGATTGACCGAGAAATTGTTTGGTTTTGCATTGCAGGATGTTTGAGCTGTTTAATGGGTTACAAGACATCTTCCTAAAGCTGACATTGGGAATTCGATACCACTATTAAATCATGTGTAGAGTTAAAGGAGTCTCAAGATAGCCTTGCTCAAATGGATGTTGCTAGATTACTAGTGATGGCTATGCATTGTTAGAGTTAAACGAGTGGTCACTTCTTGACAAGATGCACATATTCCTTTCGTCTCTTAATGAAGTAGATGTAATTATTTGTTCAGAAGTTGAGTGGTTTCCTGAAGGGGGTTTGCCTTCCAATCTGAAATCAATTAACATCTACGCTTGTGACAAAGTCATTGCCGGTTGAATGGGAGGGAGTTTGCAGAACCTCTCCTCTCTTGGACATTTGACAATTG
This sequence comes from Alnus rubra, assembly GCA_028654335.1. Taxonomy (NCBI): domain Eukaryota; kingdom Viridiplantae; phylum Streptophyta; class Magnoliopsida; order Fagales; family Betulaceae; genus Alnus; species Alnus rubra. Next base: position 58,114 of record JAJPGS010001383.1, on the reverse strand, counting down.
GTGGCAATTCTAAAGATGTGGAGTCCCTCCTAGAGGCATGATTGTTGCCCACCAATCTATCCTCTCTTTCCATCTCTGGCTTTCCAAATTTGAAATAGTTGGACAAGAAAGGGGCTTCAACACTTGAATGCTTTTCAAGCATTGCTTATCTTTAGCTACCCTAAGCTCAAGTACATGCCAGAAAAAGGGTTGCTTGCCTTGCTTTCTATGCTACTGATCTTGGAATGTCCTTTGTTGAGGAAATAATGGCAATGTAAAAGAGGAAAAAGGACGGTGTAAAATTGCTCACCCCGAACAGATATGGATTGATGACAAATTGATTGAATAAGCTACAAGGCTAGCAAGAGTCCCCAATTTTCAGTATAATATTAGCTTCTACCGTTAGGTACATACATTTTCAACCTGCTAGTTCATCAATATATTCACCCTCTGTGTTTTAGGTTTCCTTGATTCCTATCTTTGATAAAATAGAATGCTTTGCTCACTGGTTAATTCTTCATTTAATTCACTATGCCAGAACTGAGTAATTGAGTATCTATCATGGCATCGCCAAAACTGATTGAGAACTCTATGGAAGATATGTTCCCATCATTTGTATTTATATAACTCTCGATTTTGCTGTCAATCCTTAATTCTATGTGGATTCTTTTACAGGGCTTTCATTGTCAATAGCAAGAGTCATATGCTTGGAGTCAAATCTTGTAAACTGCTTCCTGCCACTTTCACTTCTATTGAATGTTTTTTTTTAGTCTTAAATTTTTGTTCAAATAGAAAGATAGAGACAAGTAAGTGAACAATTGGCCTTTTGCACCTAGTTAATTTGCATATATGTTTGATGGCTAACTTGTTTTTTTTTTTTTTTTTTTTTTTTTTTTTTTTTTTATCATTCTTTTAATGGATTTTTATTGTACTTCTCGGTTTCCTCTGTATTTCTTTATGGTTGCTCTTACATATTCAACCCCTTAAAAATGAAATCTTCCCTAACCTGATTTGAAACATAAACCTAGTACTTTTTTTTTTTTTTCCATCCTTTATAAGTTCAAAGCCAGTCTTTCCCCTAAAATTTCCTAATTAATTGTTGAAACATGATGTGCTGCTGTTCTACATTGGCAATTTTGATGACCACCGGTGAATAAATATTAAGCAATATGTATACTAAAATATTAACAAGAAACTAAACACTTCTATACTTGAAAAGAAAGTTATATATAACATGTGATTTCATAGAACTCAAATTAGTTGAATTTAGCTATGGCATTTCCTGTAAAGATCTATGAGTTGGAACTAAGGGGCAGATGAAGCCTAATCTGCTATTTTTAATGCATGGTTTTATTTGTACCCAAAAACATTTCTAATGATTTGAAACTAGGTTAGCAACTGCATTGAATATTTTATTGGAATCTGCATTAGCACTACCACAAACTTGTATTCCTGCACTTTTGTGCCAGGATGTGTGAAAAGCAATATGCATAAACTATTGAAATCATCCGATGAACATGAGTGTAGATCTTCTGTTTCAATTTACTATACTTGTGTTGCTATTTCTTAGTTGATTCAGGTGCTTAGCTATTTTCTGATGAATAGGCATTAAAAGTTCAGTGGAGACTATGGACCTTGTGAAACTGTTGTGCCAAATCAACATCATGGGCATTAAGTTTCTTTTTCTTTTGTTGCAAGTGTAGGTTCTGAATTACCATTCAGTACCTGATCTGCTGAAAGCGGCTACATTGGAAAAGGTAATCAATGGCAGCAGAGGATTTTCTTGTGTCTATTGTATGATCCTGTAACTCCTGTTAAGGTGGATTACTTGATTTATGGTAACAAAATGGCAAGCTGTCTAATATCCAACCAGCACTAAACCAATGGCAAGCTAGTGCTGGTTTTGATACCTTCAATTATCACACTGTTGAGATGAGAAACTGAAGCTGGATTTAGATGGTGACATTATCTGTTGATGAAGTGGTGCTGGTATGTCATCAATGTTGCTTCCTTACTTGGTTCCCAAAAGTCTGGTGGCATGTTTTTTTTTTTTTTTTTTTTTTTTTTTTTCACTTCAATTATCCTAATGGAGTGCGAAAGTCAATTCTTTTTTTTTTATAAGTAAGAGAATTTTATTAAAAAAACGCAAAGCGCAATCAAGTATACAGGGGTATACAAGAGAGACAATTAAGAAGAAGAAGAAAGCAATACAAGGAAATCGTTATAACTAATCCCTAGAGGTGCGAGATACGCAGCCGTCCAAGTACAAAGAATGAATAAAAAAGAAAATGAGCTCCTCTATGGTTCTTTCTTTGTCCTCAAACTGTCTATCGTTTTGCGTTCCGTCCATAAGCACCACATAAGACAACAAGGAACCATTTTCCACACGACCGTGCTTCGGGAGCGTCCCCCCGGCCACCAACAGGCAAATAAGTCTATCACCCGAAAACGAAAGTCAATTCTTTGGGCAACCAAACTGTGTTTTAACATTAATCTCTAGGCGTTGTCTTTTATTTTAATCTGTTTTCTGGGCACCCAAAGGAGATTCTTTACTCGCCTTTAATTGGCCTTTTGGGTATTGAAGTTAGTGTGTATATGCTGTAGGTACATCTGATATGGGCAATCGATCCTCTTTTGCGATGGAGGGAAGGAGTTGGGCTTTGTGCTAACAAGGATAATTGGTCGTGGTCAAGGTACCTCTTAGCAGACATGGAGGAGTTAATAATCATTGCTTATGGCATATTCGGTGACCACAGAATTAGTACTTGGCTTATTCTTGTCTATAACCTTTGAATTGGTTTTAGATCTAGCTACTGACAAAATTTAAATCATTTGTTGGCCTGAATTTGCTTGAAAGATAGGTTAGTTGGAAGAAATTAGTGAATGTTGTTGGATGTGGCTTCTGGTTTTGTGATGTGTGAGTGTTGCTCGTAAGTTGTGTTGCCATATATTTTGTTTTTCGAAATTTGGTTATTTAGTTGTTTCATTTTCAAAAAATTGATGTGGATGTAGCTTGCATTATTTGCAAGTTTCATCATGTTACTTTGACCATTGCATTTTTAGCTCCCTTTGTGATTAGTTTCAATGATTTTCTTGTACCTTTGTTCACTTTTATTCAAATCATTCAAATTTCAATCTTGCCCACCCTGATTAGAAGCATAAACCTAGTACTTCATTTTTTCCATCCTTTATAAGTTCAAAGCTACAGTCTTTAACCTTAAATTTCCTAATTAATCGTAGAAATATGATGTCTGCTGTCCTACATCCACTAGGTTGATGACTATCAGTGAACAAAAATTAAGCTTTATTTACAGTAAAGTGGTAACAAGAAACTAAACTCTTCTGTACTTGAAAAGAAAGTTATATTTAACATGTGAATTCATAGAACTCAAATTAGTTGAATTTAGAAAAACTATCAACTTGGAGGGAATTTTTGCTGCCTAAGATTTATTCTCACACTTGAGCTATTTTTAGCTGCCATACTTTAATTTAATGTCATGAGAATAAGAATATGAGTAGGGCTGTTGAGTTAATTGTACGATTATGGTGCTATTTTGTTTTATGCTCCAGGAACCTTGTATGAACCTTTTTCATTTGATGTTAGATAATGAGTTGTGGAATATAAATTCGAGGAAGATCACAATAATTTGATAAAGACATGTCTAAGGAGCTGGCTATTTTGCTTTAATTTTATTCTAGTGAGAATGCTCAATTCCTTAAGGGCAGTGAACTGGTTTGGAGTTGAGCCAAGGTTACATACTCATGCAAAGCCATCTGTTTACACTCACACTAATCCAAAAATTCTAATAACAGCTATATGGCAGATTTTTCCTTATGATTTTGGATTGCTTCTCTAAAATTGTTAATATTCTACAGTTGTTATTGATATTGTTCTCAGTACTCATGATTATAATTTTATCATTACATTCTTTTATTTAGAAATTTTAGATGACACATTAATAAGACAATCTAGTGTGGACAACAAAACCACAAAAGAGAAGGTCCATGCTGTCAGTTTGAAAATTCACCAAAACAGAAGATCTACTTCCAAGTTGGAAATCTACACCAAAACATTTCTAATTGATTTCAAACTAGGTTAGCAACTGCATTGAATATTTTATTACAATCTGGATTGCACTACTATAAACTATTGTGCTGTTATTTCTTAGTTGATTTAGATGTTTAGCTATTTTCTAATGAATAGGTACTAAAAGTTCAATGGCAACCTATGGAGCTTGTGAAAGTCTTGTGCCAAATTGACATCATGGGCATTTCGGTTTTTTTTTTTTGAAGTGTACCTGATCTCCTGAAAGCCTCACATGGGAAAAGGTAATCAATGGCAGCAGAGGATTTTCTTGTGGCCATTGTATGATCCTGTTAAGGTGGATGACTTCATTTATGGTAACAAAATGGCAGGCTGTCTAATATCCAACCAGCACTAAACCAATTGCAAGCTAGTACTAGTTCTCATACCTTCAATTATCAAACTGTTGAGATGAGAAACTGAAGCTGGATTTAGATGGTGATATCATTTGTTGACTATGTGGTACTGGTATGTTGTCAATGGGGCAATTGAGTCTCTCTGACTATGCCATAACTGTGCAGTTGAGTCTCTCTCATGTCACCGCCAAAAATTGTTGAGAACTCCTGTGACGTCCCACATCGCCTGGGAATGAGGATGTGCTTATATGTATAAATGCACCCTTTATTACACAACGCATTTTAAAGTCGTGATGGTCATGAACCTATCAGAACTCCGCAGTTAAGCGTGCTTCTGCGAGAGTAATCCCAAGATGGGTGATCTCCTGGGAAGTCTGATTTGGAAAGCCAAAAGCGGACAATATTGTGTCATTGGGGGTGGGTCGTTACAACTCCATAGAGAATTGAGGATGCTCTGAATCAACAAAGTATGTTCCCATCTTTTTTATTTCTATAACTCTCGATTTTGCTATCAGTCCTTAATTCTTTGTAGATTCTTTTACAAGGTCACTTTTTATTGTCAATAATAAGAGTCATATGCTTGGAATCAAATCTTGTAAACTGCTTCCTGCCATTTTCAGTCCTATTGAGTATTTTTTTTTCGAGTTTTAAATAATTGTTGATAACACACTAGTGTCAGCTAAAATGTTCCACATTTATTAGTGTACATTGGGTCAACAAATAATGATTATCATGGAAAGGTAATTTTCATCTATTGATGGGATGCTTTTTTTCTTTTTTTCTTTTTGGGACAATGTCACCTATTCCAAATTAATCTATGTTGTTAGTGTAGGATTCACTTGCATTGAAAACCGTGTGCTGCCAGCGGCTGATGAAGTTGAATCAATATGGACAAAATTTGGTTTTATTAGAGCAAGATGATGTAGGCATCTTTTCAACATTTTGTTTGGGGTTTCTAAGAGCAAAGAAGTTTAGATTAATATGTACATCTTTCTGTGTTGCAACTGAATCAGTACAAGAAACATTACCATATGCTCTCATCTTTTGAGGAACAACAATGCTACAGCCTGTAAGTCAGTCCTCGCACATTGAATTATTAGTGCTTAGGTGTTCGCAGTACCACAAAATATTTGTGAAAATAGACCAGTGATGTAAGCCAACCTGGAAATGGCCTTATGGAGGATCTTTAGTGGAGGAAGGCTTATGGAGTGGGAATGTGAAATTCTTCAAGAGACAAATCTGTTGAGGCGTGGAGCCTGGGTCCAGACAGGCTACAAACCCTGTCCGGACAAGAGCTCCAGGAACCAACCTAGAGCCAAGCTCGTCCAGACAGGAGCTCCTGAGAGCGACTTTTGTTGAGGCATGTCTGGACAGCGTGTTGGTGTGATTGGACACACGGGGCATTGTGCTACTGAACCATAGTGGAGTCCTGACACTACCACCTAAAAACTCTAGTTTTCTATTTAAAGACTTGTTATGAGTCTCAAATGTTATGGGAAAAATTGTTGGAACACTAAGACGTTTTTTTCTAGGTTTTGTATAAAAGAGTTTGAATGTTGAATAGTTTAATCAACAATTCTGAATTGTAAAAGTCTCTTGTATTGTTTTCTCTATCATACTGAAATCTGTTGCAACTCTATGGACGTATCCCTTAGAGGTGAACCACGTAAATCTTGTGTTCTTTTGTAATTGCATGTTTATCTTTCTTCCGCTTTCTTCTTTCTCGTGTCTCACGAGTGTGGGAAACAAGACATATTTCCTAACAAAATCTTGTGTGACCTTTGCTTGACCTTGGAACGAGCAAGAATGAGACTAATCATAGGATAGAAACTTCGCGTGACATTGAAATGAGCGAATGTGTGACAATTTTTAATCCAGACTGCTTCTGTAATTTTACTTTTTGCGTTGAATCCTAAATTCTATTTAATCACAATAAGGCCGACTTGACTACCAAGTTGTTATTGTTGTTCTGTTTTCTCAATAAGAATACTTCAGAGAGAATTTTTCTTCTGTTTTCCTATATTCCAATTATATGCTTTATATAAGTGTGATGACCCGTTTTTTTTTTTTTTACAAAACGTACAACGAGTCATCGCAGTGGCACGACTACGTGTAGCTCAGCCAACATATGGCACATGCCCCATAACATGTACCTGATAATCAGAGTATGACATATATCTATCTATGCAGCGAAAAACATAAATCTGAATAGCGGAAATTACAACTTATACATCTATCACAAATTAATTACAACAAAGAACCATTTAACATCTATCTGTATGAGTCTTATTAACACAATATTTACAAAACAACTATGGCTTTACAAAGAATATGTGACACAAACGTCACAAGCTATACCAAACCTATAAAACAGTAGACAACCCGTGGTCCGACAATTACAACCGTCGCGGTGAGCTTCAGTCATAATATCCCAAGCACACTGTTACCGACCCATCGACTATACCGTAGTACCTGCAGCCAAAGAAACATCATCTACACGGTTGTGGTCGTATTCACATCCGCATAGGTGAAATAATGAGTTCACCGCCTTAGTATACCTCATACTAAGACTTCAGTGGTATAAGACTAACTGAGTTTTCACAAATAACCAACCTCTATTTATTTTTAGTCGTGTGAGCACTATATTAGCCACAATTTACCAACAGCTAATGCAGCAAACACCGACTATTTAGAAAACATTTAAAACATACTATATAGCCGTGAACATATGTAGAAGTTCCAGTCATCCCTCCTTGGAAGTTTCTACATATAGTCTCCTCTATAATAATATTTTTCATCGGTCGCTCAGACATACGTGCACACGATCACTCCATCACAGATATCACGTATACACATAGGTCTTAAGCAAAGAACATGGCATCTTACTCTTCCATACTAGGATAACATCCTTCAACAAAACACTCGCAACACCATCTCTAATTGTATTCCAGCTTCGTGCCTTGACGTCAGCAGATCATGAGAGCACTAGAGTTAAACTCAATCATGCTGACAAGTCTTTCCTGATGAACAAGAACAGTCAACCTTCTTACTCATAAACATGTCATTACTCGCACCTGGGTAGTCATGTATCCATGTACTCTCAAGTTCAATGTATGACATCTTAACACATGACTATCCGATAGAAATATACATAAGCGCTTTTCATGAAGACACTTATGCATACCAACACGTCTAGTAAAAGCTACTCATAACATAAAAACATCACTCATTAAACAATGCTATACATGATACGCATGCCTCAATGTGTTGCTGATACTGCCTCAATGTGTTGCTGATACTGCCTCAATGTGCTGCTGATACTGCCTCAATGTGCTCATACTGTTACTCTGATATGTATGCTCTATACTACATGCTCAATGTTCCGTGCTTAACCAGTATATATTTCACTACTGTATCATGCTGAAATCATGCAGTTGCTAAATCACGTCCTCTTAAAACTAAACAAATCCAACATTTTATCCAACACTTTGAAAATCATTCAAAACATAATTTCTTCATAAAATCTAAATAATTTCAACATGACATATTCTCAAACTCAAAACATAATTTCATAAAACATAAACAGTCTTAACATGGCATGTTCTCAAATAATTTTGCATAATTTAAATCTCAACCGTAGAACATAACACTTTAAATCAATTCAATACTTTTCACTCTTGCACTATTTCTTAAACATCATTGATATAATTTAAACATAATCGAAACTAATCAAATCATCTCAAAACATATAATTTCATCATATGGTTGGTTCGGTTTCATAAACAATATATATATTTTTATCAATTCAATACATATAAAAATATATACTTTCTGAGTGAGTGGAATACCCACCTTGGCTGCATTAGACTCCTGACTCGAACTTTCACTGGATTCCAATTAGTCGAACTCTACATTGGAGAACAAGTCTACGACTCCAATCACGACACAAGCCTGCAAACATTGGCAACATTAGACTACGCTATTGAATCCAAACTCTATGACACATAAACTACCCGCTTGCTCACACGTCGCGTCACTCGCTTCTAAAGCTAGCTAAACACCTTAAGCTATTATTAAACTTATCATTGGTTTTTGGTTCCTATTGTATCTTGTTTATTATCATAAAATGTATTTTCTCCTTTTACTAGCTCATTTATTATTGTTGCACCTCATCATCTATGTTAATCCTTTTTATAGCGTGTTGCTTATTTACTAAGTTAACCATATATTTTCAACACATATGCATACATATGTATATATACACATATATACATGTACATATACAACTCTCAAATTCAACCAATGATACACTAAAACACTTAGTGTGCATGGATAGATGAATTAGGCAACAAGTCACCTTGTTATCATTATTAACTATTAAATCTTATAGTTAGTTTATCCGTTTAAGCTAAGTCTATTCGGCCCATATACGTATATATATATATATATGTACACATATATGTATAGAAGGCTTACCGAGCTAAGCACCGCTTCATAACGCACTTAGGTACTTTATAGTACATAAATAAACGCATTAATTATCTACTTACACTAATAGATGAATTTGAAGCCTAGTTATGTATTTCCATAATATCATTATTTACCGAACTCATATTCATGTATATGTCCATATATATATATATATATATATATATACCCACACATGCAATGATTAACAAGCTTAGACCTAATCCATTAGTACACATAAATACTATGTGGATATGATTAAGCGAATTAGTTACTATGTTGTTGCAAAACGAATTTATAATACACCTATAGGTTCTATAAGTCTTCTAACTTATATTTGCAAACCTAGGGTTAATTGAGTAATTTATAGTTCTTTAACATTCTTATTAATTACTAACCATTTTGTATAGTTTGTCTTTCATTCACTAAGTTAACAATATATATACATATATATTTTAGTCACATACATGTACATGTATACATATATACATATACACATACAACACTTTAAGCTAATTCATTAAGTCTTTCCAACCTAGAACTTTAGTGACTTATACTTAAAGATCATCTTAATGTCTTCAATTACATTAGCATAAATCCATAATCCATTTATATAATCACTTTACCTATTCATAAGTTTATTCTTTCTTTATACAAATGTATTTTATTTACTTGTTTATATTAATTTCTATCCATACACGTTTTTATTATCATTACTCACATAGTGTCTCCATAATCAACTAATGCTAATGGAATATCTAACAAAACCATTCTCAAACTTCCATACCCATAATTAGTCAACTATAACATCAAGGACCCAACTGGTATCAACTTCAACTCCACACAATCACAATCAAACAACCCATCTTTATATAGGGCTTGGCCTAAAACCTCATTACATAACCACAAATCAACCCCATTCAGCCATCCCCTTCAACATCTTCCAAAAACCCTAAATCACATCTCCAAAATTACCAACTCCAAATCCACAACCCAAAGCATTACACAACCAAACTAAACAAGCCACCCAACCTTAGCATATTAAACATACATAAACTCTAAATCAACACTCAAATAAAACCTAAAATCAGTAACCGGCCAAAATCCATAACACAGAAACCACATGGGTTCAACAAACCCATTAATCCTAAATAAATTTAAAATAATCCAAATTAACCCATAATAATCTTAAAATGAAATTACTAAAATTCTAAGGATTTCTTTTCAGAAAACTACCGGAGATATCGCCGGAGTAGTCTCTGTAAGTCGCCGGAAAACACACAGTAATCGCCGGAAAACGCACCACTAGGCGACCAGATGTCAACCCACTGGAAATCGGGCCTGGGTTGACCGGAATCCGCCCCTAGTTCGGCCATCGTCGCTCCTCAGTTTACCGGCGATGACTCAGCACACCGATCGGGTTCTACCGACCTCACGGTTCACGGGTTGCAAGTATCGGGTTTGTGGTTGCTCGGGTCACCGGAAATCCTTGGATTTGGCTTCGTCGGCGACGACCCATGGAGGATCGGCCTCCCCTGGTTCACGGGCCCACAGGTTCTTTCCCTCTCCGGCTACCCTTCTCTCCGGGTCTGGCTCTCTCTCGATCTCACTCTCTGCTCTCAACCCCCTCTCTGATCTCCCTCTTACTCGGTCTCACTCTATGTGTTCGGGTAGAACAGAGAAGAAGGAAGAATAGAAGGAAAAGAAGAAAGAAGAGAAGAAAGAAGAAGAATTGGTGGGGGGGGGGGGGGGGGCATCTGCCCAATTTTTTTCTTGTCTTTTTGGCTTTACTAAAGATAAGAGTAAGATAGGATATCCCACTAGGCCACTCACAGGTTGACACATGGCAGTGGGTGGGATTTTCTTTATTTTAAATGCCTATACTTTCTATAAATCATGGTAGCACCCCACAACAAATTAAATTCATTCATTTGTTAATTGGTATTTAACCTTTACATCTAATCTAACTACATTCTTACAAATATGATTAATTATTCATTCAACTAGGACCCATCATTATTATTATTCATTCTAACACTAATATTTTATCTTAGACTCACTATATTTCCATAGTATAAATATTATCACTTAGAATATAATCATTAATCACATCTATTCAATAAATATGATTTATTAACTGTTAAATGTCCTATCTATTTTCTTGGTCTTTACAATAAGGGTTAAGTATGATCTAGTGTTCGCAGATTCAGCTAGCCATAAGCCACGCCGCATCGAGAAGCCACTATTATTACCTCAACTTACAAATATGTCTATCAGTTTGAAACAAGAGACTTTACCTTGTTCATTCTTCCAAGCTACAATAAAATTCAGTTTAACGTAGCCATCATAAACAACTTTGTTGTTCTCAAAACTCTCTCTTATTTCTAACTCAAGTTTGGACATCTACCAGATTCTCCGTCTTTTTAAATTTTGATATTTGTGTTTTAAAATCCTTTCTACAAACACAATGCAGATCTCAATTTGGCCCAATGAGCATATGCAAATATGTATTTTGGTTTAGTCTCTCACACGTGCTTTAATGTTTTTGGAAAAATTGTAAAATTGGTTCTGAAATTTGATTGTTTGACAAATAGCCCTTTAAGATTTTAAAAGTTACAAATCACTGATTGTGGTAATGTGGTTTGTGTGCGTAACAAATAATTCATTCCCTACAAATTCCGGCAATTTCTCCGTCAAAGTCATTTTGAAATTATACAAAATAAAAAGAAGAAGAAGAAAAAAGGCAATGGGGTGGTTGGCCAGAAGTTCAGAACACCCCAAACACTATTTTTTTTTCTATACCTTTTTTTATTTCTTTTCTTTTCTTTATTTTTTTTTTGTGAAAAAAAATACACCATCATAATTCTGCCCCAATTGAAAAAGGACGCAAGCAAGGAAAAAAAGAAAACAAACATCCAAACAAGTTTCCTGCTTTCCTTTTTCATTGATTTAATTGATTTAGTGACGACAAGGTGTGGAGTCCACCACAACAAACATTCTACAGAGAAGTCAAGTTTTGTTAATGGTCTATTACGTGGTACTGCCCCTTCCCCTGCCCCTGGGGGTCCATCACTCCAATAGTTAAGTCCACTTCTTCCTTGTTAAAGGAAAACGCAGCTTGCTATCTGAATTTGCTCAGAACTATCATTCGCCTTCCTTCATTTCCTTTTATATCCTAGAAGAAAACATGGCTGAGATTGCAACCACACCTCTCTCTCTTTCTCCAATTGTGTTTTGAAAGAAAACATATGCTTAAAGCCTCGATAATTTATCGGTGTCTTTGCGAAAGACCCCGATATATTTAACAAAATGATGGTATTTTGACAGCGTTTTATAAAAAAAAGAAGAAAAAAAAAGACGGTATATTATTCCCAAACGATGTCATTGGCTCCATACCCTAATAAAACAATATATTTAGAAGACACCAATATTTAGAAAACGACGATATATTATTTACAATTGACATGAGTAAACAATTCAATAAAAGTGAATAACTTTTAAATTGCAAATGCGGCACCAAGACGGTGGCGTATGGCAGAAGAATAGGGAGAATATGTTTCAGATCTGGTGGTGTTCTTTTGGTCGATGGATTTAGATCAGGTTTTCTCTTTAGAGAATATGTGTGATAATGTATTTTTGTCTCAATGTGTTTTGGTGTTCCAAGCTAATTTGGCGGGTTACTATTGTGGGGATGTAAAGGATCTAGTTTACACTAGGTCCTTAGAGCATTCAGTGGGTTATGGATGAACACTAACAACTCCATCTTTTAAATTAAGGAAAAACACATAATTTCATATTCAGAAGTAGTCGGGTAAATGTTAAGATTTAGGGATGAAATACCATGTTCCATCCATACCATGTTGTAGAAATTATACAACATTTTTTATTTTTTTATTTTTTTTATCATGAAACCTTTTTTTATCTCTTTTGAAAGATTCAAGAAGCATTGTACAAGTCCTTCCACTTCCCGTCTAGTGAGAATTCACATGGCTGAATAGTTTGGTTGTCAAATAAACTATTGAATTCATTTTGCTCCAAGGGAAATGTCAAGCAATATTCTATGAATTACCTGTCCATATGACAAAATTGAAGTTTTGTAACCAGCTAAACCATTTTTCACCTAAGGAATTCCAACTTGTGGTCCCGGCAATCCAACCTTTCGCACTTTCGAATCTAGCCTTCTTCAAAATCTGTAAAAAAGAGAAGGGGTTGTCAGTAGTCGCTATAAGAGACAAGGTGCATGAATTGCTTCTCTCTCAAATTGGATTGTAGTATTGACTCAAAACAGATTTGAGTGCACTTTGCTTGATGAAATGAGGAACATGTAGATAAAATTAGAATGACCAAGCTGTTGTTTTCATATTAGTGATTTTTTGCCCTGTTTTCAATATGGAATCATTGGCACTTGCTTGTGTTACATAATTATGGGGCCTGTGATGAAGATTGTTTTGATCTTACTTATAATGCAGTAACATGTTTTTATAATGCTTAATCTGAAGTTGTACACGAAAATGGAATTTATTATGTAACATGTTTTTGTTGTTTTCTGTGACATAAGTGAATTGCAGAGGTTTCTTTTGCACCATGTTTCTTGGTATTTATTTTTTTGTCTTATATTAACTTTAAATTTACATCGTCAACGTGACAGATTTTTAATTGTTATTGATCTTGATGATTGCATAGGCCATAATGCATCCAATTAATTGTGTCAATTGAAATGTTCTATAATATGTGGGCAGAAAGTGGCAGAGCTCACTCAAGTATCAATAGATACTAACTAGATGAGATGTTTCTTTTCATTTACATTCTGCAGCGAATAAGACTAATCATGGAACAAATGTGCTACCCTAGCGCAAAGTTGGCTTGAACGAAGTTGCGACAGTTTTTATATAGGCTATATTTGTAATTTAACTTTCGAGGTTTACAGTAAGGCCGGTTTGGCTGCCCAATTTTTATTGTTGTTTAATTTCAATAAAAATACTCCAAAAGAAGTTTTTTCTTCTGCTTTCCTATATTCCTAGATTTTTTTTTAGGCTTTATACAAGGGTTGTTAATATAGTGTTAGCAAATTCAGTTGCTCTATTTTGCATAGCCTTTTCCATTAAAATGTATGTGATGTTTTTGTCTAGTGGTATACAAATACTAGATATTATTACTTGACCTTACAAGCTGATATATTCTTTTTTAGCACAGAGATGAGAGTGGAGAGATTTTAGTTAGAGAAATATCTTTTTACATCTATATATTTTCAATACATTTCTTTTTTTAATTAACTATTAAATCTGTAGTACCCACATATCTTTTTCTAATCAACTATTGGATTTAGGTACCACAAATTCAATAGTTGATCATAAAAAGAGATGTACATATAACATGTCTTTTCTAGTAATTGGAAAATGTAGAAAACTAGAGCAACTTTTAGAAACAAACTTTCAAAATTTTGATATATTAAATTGACATGAACCTGGAACAAGTAGTGCTGCAATTCTTGGATTTAGCATGGGATCTGATATTTTTCTCCATTTCATGGTTGGAGTTCATTATTACCTTTGCCAATTCAATGATTGGATGAAGCTCTAAAATAGGGTTATGGCAAACAGATGTAAAAATATATGATGCGGCAATAATATGCGTGGCATTAACAGGTATGAATAGGCCAATGTTAATGCCATGTCAACATTTTTAGTCGATTTTGAACGGAAGGACCCAATTAAAAATCACGAATACCTAAGATTTAAAAACACATTGACTAGATTAAAATAACGCATTTACTTATCGATTTATTTTATAGTTTTACCTTTTAAATTTTGGTTGTCCGCTTGTCCTTGAAATCCCTTGTACCACAAATGGTGCAGCCAACAATTTGGCCCAGTCATTTGCATCATTGGGGGTGGATTTTTATTTTTTTTTTCCTAATAAATATGGGGAGAAGAAAAATGGGGAAATATAACATTAAAGAATTTAAAGGAACACATGTAAGGTTGGCAACCCCAACAAAAGAATGTAAACAATCCAAAGATGGTGCAACAAGGAAATGATAGAGAATAGTCGGGAATGGGTCAATACATGACCCGGCCCATCAAGAGAACAGAAGTGGCTACAAAAGCTGCTAACAGTGGGAATGCAAAGGGTTTTAGAAGGAGCCATTTGCAAAGAGCACAGCAACTGAACAAGCACCAAAAGAGGCTGAAGCCGAGCCAAAAAGAAAGTCTCCACAGTAAAATAAAACAACCCAAGAGCAGAAAAACTAAATCTAAAGCCCATACTACACAACAATATGTTTCAACGAAGTTTTCAAATTTTTAAATATGATCAATCCTTTAGTGATTTTCGTCTGCGTTGACGGAAATTTATCTTTTGCAATCATATTGAAAGCTATATTTTGAATTTCCACCAAAAAGACAAAAAAAAAAATGAAAAAAACTGAGTTATATTAATTAGATAGGACAGAGTCCACTCAGACTTTATTTGATACCGAAAATATTTTCTTGAAAAACAATACAAATTCATCGCTTACCAATACAACTAATTTTCAAATTCATCGATACTTAATTTGCGGGATCCACATGTCCATTTTTTCTTTGCCTCTTTCCTTGCCTTTGGCCCTTTACGTGGTGAAAGAGAGAGCTTTAATTTGTGGGTTGATTGAACGTGACCAATTCTGGTAGGTCCCAAGCCACGTGATTTGAGGAATAGTACTGCTATTGCCCCTGGGCCTATTTCTTCCTCGACGACTCGGCTGCAGCCTTCGTCTTTGAGTCTCTCCCTTCTCCTTCAAGGCTTCAACACCCCCCCACCCAACCTACACGACATGACTGAACTTTCCGACTTCTTTCTTGGCCATTTCCAACTACTTTGACATTCAATTAATTGGATGAATGTTAATGCCTCTCCTTTTTTCTAGACTAATTTAATGTTAACGCTTTATTAATTATGTCGTTCTTTCTTGGCAAGTGCAACATAGCCTAAACGGGTCATTTATCTTGAACCGTAAAGTTTGTAACATTTGATCACATATTGAATGAACATATCGAATGACATATTCATGAAATGAGCTACTCGTTTTAACAATAATAGCAGTGGTAAGTCAAGTTTTTTCTTTTCTTTTCTTTTCTTTTTTTAATTTTTTTCAGCAAAATAAAGTGTGTAGTGTGTCGAGTGAACTATACACTTTATTTGGTGATTGTATGTCATCTCAGTAGTTTGTAATTTGAAGCTTAAGGGCCTTCCAGTGATTATTCCTTGTCATATATATGTTTTGTTTTGACTAATTTCTTGTGATATATAACTGGGGGCCATATTTGCTATATATCAAGAATTGTATACTTGTGGTTTTTTATGTCTATATATCAACAGAAATTTTGGTCCTCGTGCAATTATTTTCTATTACCAGGTAGTTTACATTCAGTTAATTCACGTCTAGACTATTGAAACTCCTATGTTTGAAATGCTTTGCATTTCTAGTTTGTTTGTTTACGTACCTAATTACGTGTATTGTTCCCTCAATGTGCAAGGGAATATCATACTGGTTGTTTGAAGGATCACCATATGGAGGACCTTAGGGTGAGAATTTTTTCCTTTAATATTTTGCAGTTCTATTGCCACCAGAATTACTTTTCTTTTTATTTGAAGTACAAATAAATAGTTTCTTTATATAATATTGGATATTGGTCGGGGTGCATTACTATTTTTTTCACTTTTGAGGTAAAATTAAAAAAGAGGTAAAACATTGAGGAGGTAGAGTATAGTTTTCCCTTCTTCTTTTTTTTTTTTTTAATTTCTTTTCTTTTGTTTTCAATTATTTTTTATAATTTTTTTTTTATAATTTCTGTATATATATATATATTTTGTGAAAAAAATGACTCCAACATAATTCTGCCCCAATTGACCCAACATAATTCTGCTCCGTACAAAGCAGGAAACATTCAACAAGTTTCAGCTTTCCTTTTTCTTTGATTTAATTGATTTAGGGAGACTTGACGGAGAGAAGTCACTTTCAAAAGGACAAAGAGAGTGAGACATCATCCGAAGAATAGGGAAATCATAAATGCATGCAGTTTCTATTGTAAAGCAAAGTAATTTCTTTTACGGCGTCCATCATTCCAGTACTAGGCTGTTTCCTACTTCCTTCATTGGTGTAAAATTAATTCCCTGTGAGAAATAGCTTAGAGCTGCCCCCGCCCCGCGTGGGTCCATCACTCTAATAGCTCTTCCTTTTCCCTCTCCGATCAATATAACTCCACTTCTTCCTTGTTAAACCAAAACACACCATCCTATCTGCTTTGACTCTGCATTTTGCATTCCCCTTCCTTCATTTCCTACGATTTCCAAAGAAGAAAGGATGGCTGAGATTGCAACCATTTTTGTCTCTCCCTTCCTTCAAGTGTTTTTTGAAAAAATGGCATCTGGTGACTTCGTTGACTTCTTTCGGCAACGAAAACTCTCCGATGGACTCCTAAAGAAGTTGAACACAACATTCCTGACCCTCAATGCAGTGCTCGAAGACGCGGAGGAGTTGCAAGTTACAAAGCCTGTTGTGAAAAAGTGGCTTGATGAGCTGAAAGATGCAGTCTATGACGCAGAGCATGTCTTGGATGAGATTGCTACTGAAGCCTTGCAAAGCAAGTTGGATGCTCAATTTCAAACCACTGCAAACAAGGTACGAAAATCTATTTTTGCTTTTCGTAATTCTTTTGTCAAAGAGATAGAGGCAAAGATAAAAGACGTTCTTGAAAGACTAGAATCTCTAACACAACAAAAGGATGTTATCGGCCTAAGAGAAGGGGCGGGAGGGAAATTATCGGAAAGATTGCCCACGACTTCTTTGGTTGAAGAGTTTAATATTTGTGGTAGGAACGATGAAAAGGAGTCAATAATTAACTTGTTGCTCTCAGATGATGCATGTGGGAAAGAGCTGAGTGTGATTGCCATAGTCGGCATGGGGGGATTGGCAAGACCACCCTAGCTCAACTTGTATACAATAATGACATGGTGAAGGAGCACTTTAACCTTCAAGCATGGGTTTGCGTTTCTGAAGAATTTAACGTGTTCAAGGTAACGAAAATAATTTTGGAGGCGGTAACTTCGTCACCTTGTTATGTCACTGATCTAAATCAGCTTCAACTTAAACTAAAGGAGTGTTTAATGGGGAAAAAGTTTCTACTTGTATTAGATGATGTTTGGAATGAGAACTATGTTCGCTGGGAGGACCTAAGCAAACCTTTTAAATTTGGAGTACAAGGAAGTAGGGTCATCGTAACAACACGCAGTCATTCTGTTGCATTAGTTATGCGTTCTATTTCAACTCATTCTCTAAAGGAGTTATCAAAAGAAAATTGTTGGGCATTATTTGCAAAACATGCATTTCATGATGGCAACTCTAATGCGCATGAAGAGTTAGTAGTAATAGGTAGAAAAATCATGAAAAAGTGTGGAGGCCTTCCGTTAGCAGTCAAGACTATTGGTGCTCTATTAAGATCTAAACCATATGTTGATGAATGAGATAAGATATTGAAGAGTGAATTATGGGATTTGCCAATTGATGAGATGGGCATTCTTCCAGTTCTAAGATTAAGTTACAAATATCTCTCATCGCATCTAAAGCGATGCTTTGCTTATTGTTCAATTTTCCCAAAGAATTATGCTTTCAAAAAAGATCAATTAATCATGTTATGGATGGCAGAAGGTTTCCTCCAGCAATCCAAAAACAAAACAATGGAAGAAGTTGGTAATGAGTATTTCGTAACTCTAGAATCAAGATCATTATTCCAAAAATCAAGTAACGACAAGTTATGTTTTGTAATGCATGATCTTGTGAGCGATTTAGCAACATCTATATCTGGAAATTTCATTATAAGGTTGGAGGGTGATTGTTCTCACGACATTGTAACCAATACTCGCCACATGTCCTATATTTTCAAACAAGATTTTCATAGCTTGAAGAAGTTTGAGAACCTTCACAAGGCTAAGAGGTTGCGCACATTCCTACATATAGATATGCTAGGTTTCAATTACCCTTTGTACTACTTGACTAAAAAAGTAGTACATGATTTGTTGCCGACACTAAGATGCTTACGGGTGCTTTCTTTGTCGAACTACAAGAACAATATTGAATTGCTAAATTCAATTGCCAAATTTAAATATCTACGTTACTTGGACCTTTCTTTCACTAATGTGAAAATATTGCCCAATTCTATATGTAAGTTGTGCAATTTGCAAACATTGATTTTATCAAATTGTTATAGTCTCGTTGCATTGCCAAGAGATATGTGGAAACTTGAAAGTTTACGTCATCTTGATATTACCAAAACTCACATAGACGAGATGCCAATACAACTCGGTAAATTAAAATGCCTTCAGATTTTGACTAAATTTATCGTCGGCAAAGGTAGTGGGTTGTGCATTGGAGAGTTAGGAAAACTCACAAATCTCCGGGGATCACTTTCAATATTGGAGCTCCAAAATGTTGAATCTCCTACTGATGTTCTAAATGCAACAAGCTTAAGGATATAAAGTATCTCGAAGAGTTGGTATTTGGATGGAAAGATGGTAATAATTTTTCAAAAAGTCAAAGAAGTGTACTCGATAGCCTCCGACCCCATACAAACTTGAAAAGTCTAACTATCGAATACTATGGTGGTAAAAGCTTTTCAGATTGGGTAGGGCATCCTTCATTCTCTAATGTAGCATCTCTATATCTAGAAAGCTGTAAATATTGCAGCAACTTGCCACCGCTTGGGCAACTACCCTCTCTGCAAAACCTCTCTATTGTTGGGTTTGATGAAGTTATTAGAGTGGGTCATAATTTTTGTGGCAGCGGTTCTTCTTCAGTTAAGCCATTTGGTGCCCTTAAAGTTCTTAGGTTGGCGGAGATGCCAAAGTGGGAGGAATGGGTTTCTTTTGGTGACGAAAATGGAGGTGGAGCTTTTCCTCAACTTAAGGAGCTTTATATTATGGACTGTCCTAAGCTAACAGGAGGGTTGCCGGTCCATCTTTCTTCTTTATCCAAACTTGATATTATTAATTGTCCGCAGCTGGTGGCTCCACTCCCATTGACTCCTACTATTCGTGAATTGAAGCTCAGCAATTGTAAAGAGATGCTGCTAAAGGAATTGCCAACTGGAATGGAGAAGCTCGTAATTGAAAGATTTAATGCCCTGGAGTCCTTACCGAAAGGAATGATAAACTCCAACAGCGGTCTTCAAAAGTTACAAATCTATAATTGTTCTTCACTTATGTCCCTTCCAAATGATGGTCTTCCCTGCGATCTTCGAGAGTTAAAAATCTATGATTGTTCTTCACTTATGTCCCTTCCAAATGATGGTCTTCGCTCCACATTAAAAACCCTTGAGATTAGAGATTGTAAGAAGTTAGAGCTCTCAACGCACCTGGACTATTCATCCCTTGAAAAATTGAGTTTGCAGTATTGTGATTCTCTCAAGTCCTTTTCATTAGATTTATTCCCAAAGCTTTATCACATCGAAATTAGCGGGTGTAGCAATTTGGAATCTCTTACCGTTCCAGAAAATTATGATTTAGTCACCTTGGAGATTCGTATCTCTTACTGCCCTAATTTTGTATCTTTTCCAAAAGGAGGATTGCGTGCCCCCAGCCTTACATTGTTAGAGATCAGGGATTGTGAGAATCTGAAATCACTTCCTGAAAAAATGCCCGCACTCCTATCTCTTAAGAGATTGTATACAAATAAATGTCCAGAAGTTGAGTCGTTTCCTGAAGGGGGCTTGCCTTCCAATCTGAACTCAATTCACATCATGGGTTGTGAGAAACTCATTGCAAGTCGGATGGGATGGGGTTTGCAGAAGCTGCCCATTCTTAAACATTTCTCAATCGGTGAAAATGAAGATTTGGAGTCTTTCCCAGAGGCACAGTTGCTGCCCACCAGTCTGACCTCTCTTTCCATATCTGGCTTTCTAAATTTGAAATCTTTGGACAAGAAGGGGCTTCAACAGCTCATTGCTCTTGAAGAATTGGATATCTGGTACTGCCCTAAGCTAAAGTACATGCCAGAACAGGAGTTACCTGCCTCCCTTTCTATACTAACAATCATCGATTGTCCTTTGTTGAAGAAAGAGTGGAAAAGTAAAAAAGGAAAAGAATGGCGCAAGATTGCTCACGTCGAACAGATACAGATTGATGGCCAACCGTTTGAATAAGCTACAAGTATAGCAAGATTTCTCCAATTTCGGTACGTGAACTTTTCAACCATCTAATTTTATCAATATATTTACCCAATCTCTTCTAATTTGCTTAGTTGTTATCTTTGATAAAACAGAATGCTATGCCCACTTCACCGTCTATCGTTGCTTTTAGATTCGTTTGTTTTGGTGTTGGGCTGAAATGGTGGATTCTGAGAGTCCAAATGGTTCTTCGTCACAGACGGCGGCGAAGTACGGCATCACAAAATCAATCTCTCTTGTCGGACCCACCGAAGTCGATCTTCAGCGCAATATGGAATTGGAAAAGGTAAAGATTTGTTCTGATTTCTTTTCTTTTTGTTGGCTTGGTTAGAGTCGCATTATAGTGAATTTTCTTATATAAATAAACGTCTATATTGTTTGTAGTTCTTGATTGATTCATGGCTGTATGAGAGTGAGGAAGAAGCTGCGAGGAGAAAAGAGGTCCTAGGCCATGTTATGCACAACTGTCTGAAGAGAAAGTGGAAGCTGCTAGAAAGGTTTGGACAAGGGGGCTTGATACCAAGGCTCAAGTTCTCTTGTTAGCTTCCACGTGTTCTACTTGCAGTAGCAGGGTAAGGGTATAATCCAGCTGTGAAGGGCAGTGTAGTCTTTTAGATAAGTTGTGTGGGTTACTTGTAATTTTACCTTATGTCAGTTGTAGTGTCTTATTTCCCTAAAAGAGTCCGGATTATCCTGAAACTTGTTAATGGGCTGAATGCCGTAGGTAGTGGGTCAATCCATTAGAGTAGTGGTCAGTTAATTGTAAGTGGGTTGCATTTGTTATGGGAAGTGGGTTAGTGGATCTCAGCCACGTGTGGCAGTTACCTAGAGTCAGTATGTTAGTCTTTTGTTTCATGTATTTAAAGACACCAAGAAATGAATGAAAGGCATCTCTGGAAAGTATTAACCATATAGTCGTGTGTTTTTGTGTTATCTTTGGGAGTGTCAAGCATACAGCCGAGTGCTTATGTGAGTGAAGGATTAGTCCCTTGAAGTGCTATATACTTATTAATTATTTAGGATCGTATCAAGTGGTATCAGAGCCGTGTTGCTGTGTCCATGGCTGAGGGTACTCGTGTAGCTCAGTTAACAGAATCTTTGGCCAAGTTAAAAGAGGATTGTTTGGTTGAGAACCGAAAAGTATCTCAACTAGCTGATTCTTTCCGCACGCAGCAGGATGCAATCAATCAACTTCGGGCAGACAACCAAGCATTCCAGAAGCAAACAGAAGAAAACCTGCATGTTATCATGGAGGCACTGTCAATCAAAGCTTCTCTACTAACTCCTGGGAAAGAGCTTGTGCAAGGGGAGACTAGTGGGGTAAATAACCTCCTTATTCCTCCAAATGGGGGGGGGGGGGGGGGGGAGAGAATGGTGTTCCGAAATCTAGTGGTTCTTTCATTCCCACAGCCGCTGATGGGGTGGGAATCAACCCCAGATCTGTGAATTTGGATTTCCCCAAATTTGATGGTGAAGATCCCACTAATTGGGTGTTGAAGGCACAACAGTTCTTTGCTTATGGGAAATTGCTGATAATCAAAGGGTTCCTATAGCCTATTTCCATATGGAAGGGAAGGCATTGCAGTGGTATAATTGGTTGATGGAATCCGGGACAGTACGGAGCTGGGAGGAATTCGTGGTGGCTCTGAAAGTGAGGTTCGCAGCTTCAGATTATGATGATCCAGTAGGAGCATTTACAAAGCTGCATCAAACCTCAACTGTGGATGAATATCAATCCCAGTTTGAGGTACTATCCAACCGAATACCTGGGTTAACAGAGGACTTCAGGGTGAGTTCATTTGTGAGCGGACTTAAGGAAGAGGTGCGACTAATGGTTACTATGCTCAAGCCCGAGACTCTTCCAAAAGCTTTTGGGTTAGCACGACTGCAAGAACAGGAGATCAACCGAAGGAACCGAAACCCCAAGAATCAAAATTGGCCGTCCAACACCTCTTACTCTAGATTGCCAACCCCAATTTATCCCAGTAAGCCCATCCACAATCAACCATCTAGCAATCCCTCCCCAAACACTTTTCTTAACCGAAACACTGCTCGCCCCTATCCCAATAATCAAACCAAAAAACCCACTCTACCTATCAGGAGAATTTCTCCTAGTCAAATGCAGGAGAGAAGGACAAAAGGGATGTGTTATTACTGCGACGAGAAGTACCAATTTGGGCACAAGTGTACTAAACCCAGACTGTATGTGCTGGAAGGAATGGAATTGGAGGAAAAAGAAGAACCTGTGGAGGAAGGGTTGCTGGAATTTCAAGGAGAACAGGGCCCAGGAATAGAGGAGGAGGGTGAATTGCTCGGCATTTCATTATATGCAGTGGCAGGGACACCAACTCCACGAACAATGCGGTTGATAGGCAGAATTGAAACTGTGGAAGTGGTAATTCTAGTTGACGCTGGAAGCACTCACATCTTTGTAGATCCCAGTGTGGCCAGAAAAGCACAACTTCCAGTTGAAGAAAAAGGGCAGTTGAAAGTGATGGTGGCAGATGGGGCCACCCTTTCCAGCCAGGGTCACTGTACGGCAGTGACTATTTCCCTACAGAGGTATACATTTTCTGCTAATTTACACCTCCTAACTCTAAGGGGGTGTGATGTAGTTCTAGGAGTGGATTGGCTTAGTTGTCTCGGACCCATATTATGGGATTTTGGTACCCTTACCATGAAGTTTCCTTACCACAACGTAGAAGTAACATTACAAGGCCTCTACCCAGTGCCTGATCTGTTATATGCCAGGGAAGTTATGCCTAAACCTGCTGGTGCGAGCTGTAAAGGAGTCTGGGTACAGCTTATGGAAATTACAGCAGAACAGTCCAAAACAGTGCTGCATCCTGCTGTCCAGGAGCTTGTGGAAGGGTATTCAGATGTTTTCAAAGAACCAAAGGGACTACCTCCCTCCAGGAGCTGTGACCACAACATCACCCTCAAGGATGAAGCCAAACCTACATGTGTGAGGCCCTACCGCTATCCATATTACCAAAAGGAAGAGACTGAGAAACTGGGAGAGATGCTGATTTATCCATATTTTCGATTCCCTGTGCAGAGGTGTGTAGCAGATATTAATTTACTGATTTTAGACTTTATAACAACAACAACAACATCAGGAATAATAATTGTGATGATAATAAGAATATATATATATTGATTTGATCCACTTTGTGCGTCACTTGTTTGATCCAAAGCTTGCGTAAATCTACTTCAGAATTTTTGACTACTAAGACCTGCACACATCGTGGATATCGTAATAATATTATGCATATTACATATTTGCACTGTTCATTGTTGCCATGCTATATTTAGACGGCATTGCATATGCATCTTTCTATATATTCGTGATAATTACTTTCTTCAAGTTGTAGATCTTGTTCCATAGGGTATAGATATTGTTTGTAGTTAATTTTTGAATGTGCCAACCAGGTTTTTCCAAGCATGATTAGAATTTTTGTTGATTGTGCTTGCAGATAGACATAACAATTAAGTGTAATAGTAAGTTGTGGAAAAAGCTCAACCAAGTGTCGACAGTGAGGAAATGGATCAAGAAGATAATGTGAACCACAGTGATGATGTGCATGACATTGAAAACGAGGCTTTGTGGGATGGGAAGGAGATTAAGAGGCACCGGTCATAGGTATCTCACAAAAACATTTTTGGTGAAAATGACGAACACCACCTCTCATATTGCCATTGTTGGTGCCAATGTTTGCCCCATTGAGAGCCTTGACTATGAGTCAGCAACCCCAATAGCTCCTGTTTTTTTTTTTTTTTTCAAGACTAATTTTACCATGCAAAACAAGTTATATGAACACCAGAAGTAATACCTTGACAGTATTACTTCTTGTTGATTTGAACCCATATTCTTACCAATTGCATGAAATGTTTTATTGGAATCTACATTAGCACTACGATAAACTAAGTTATCTTTATTTGCATAAACTATTCATATCATCTGATTCACGTGTGTATATGTTTTCCATTTCAATCTACTATGCGTGTGTCGTTATTTCTTTGTTGATTCAGACGTTAAGCTATTTTGTTAGGTGCTGAAAGGTTAGTGAACCTGTGGACCTTGTAAAATTGTGGTGCCAAATCGAATAACAGGGAAATTTTGGTTTCTTTTTATTTTATCTGAAGTATAGGCTTTGAATTACCATTCAGTACCTTTTCTTCTGCAAGCTGCTATAAGGGAAAAGGTAATCAATGATAGAAAATGATTTTCTTGTGGCTGTCGTGTGATCATTGTTAAGGTGTCTGACTTGATTTATGGTAAAAAATGGCAGTTTGCTTGATATCTAGCTGGCATTGAACCAATTGGAAGCTAGTTTTGTTTCTGATACCTTAAATTATCAAAATGTTGAAATGAAAACCTGAAGCTGGTTTTAGAGGTGGAGGTAATTTTTTATTGGTGGTTCTTTTCTTTGTTGGTAGTACACATATATATAGGAGTATTGGTTATGTCTCTTTGTATTGTTGGCGAGAGTCCCCAAATCTCATTATAATGACTCCGTCCGAGCTGAAATAGAATGACACAAATCAAAATTCTTTTCTTTATAATAGAATGCCACAAATCAAAATTCAAAAGTCTGGCTTCTTTTTCCTTTTTTTTTTTTTTAATTTTTTTTTTCAATTACCAAACATAGCATTACTTTAAATTTAGAAACTTTCCGTAAAATATTTCAGAACAAAAAGAGCTGAAATAATGCTCTGTTTGAGCTGTGAAATATTTCAGGACAGAGAAATCATTGCTTTTGGGATATCCTGTAATAGAATTAGCACTACTCTTATTCTACTTTGCAACCGTTGAATTGGTTTTAGATCTAGCTATAGATAGAATTTCATTTATATGTAGGCCTGAAGCTACTTGAAAGAAAGGTTGGTTGGAAGAAATTAGTGAATATTGTTTGATATGATTTCTGGTTTTGTGATGTGCCCCCATTACAAACACATTTTTCAAAACAAACTACAAATTCTTCTCAAAACACTTCTAAGAAAATAAAACACTACATTTTTATAAATCTTCATTTTACTATCAATCATCAATTCCTGCCACTATCACTCCTATTAGGTATTTTTCTGCATATGTGCTTGATGACTAAAATGTTATCTGATCGATGCTTTTAGTTGATTTTTATTGCAAAACTTCCTAGTTTTCTTTGTACCTTCAATGATTGCTCATACATATTCAAATGGTTCAAAATATAATCTTTCCCCTAAACTTTGGTATTGATTAACCGAGAAATTGTTTGGTTTTGCATTGCAGGATGTTTGAGGTGTTTAATGGGTTACAAGACATCTTCCTAAAGTTGATATTGGGAATTCGATACCACTATTAAATCATGTGTAGAGTTAAAGGAGTCTCAAGCTAGCCTTGCTCAAACAGATGTTGCTAGATTGCTAGTGATGGCTATGCATTGTTAGAGTTAAACGAGTCTGAGATCACTTCCTGACAAGATGCACATACTCCTTTCGTCTCTTAATGATGTAGATGTAATTATTTGTTCAGAAGTTGAGTGGTTTCCTGAAGGGGGCTTGCCTTCCAATCTGAAATCAATTAACATCTACGTTTGTGACAAAGTCATTGCGGGTTGAATGGGAAAGGGTTTGCAGAACCTCTTCTTTCTTGGACATTTGACAATCGGTGGCAATTCTAAAGATGTGGAGTCCCTCCTAGAGGCATGATTGTTGCCCACCAGTCTGACCTCTCTTTCCATCTCTGGCTTTCCAAATTTGAAATAGTTTGACAAGAAGAGGCTTCAACACCTGAATGTTTTTCAAGCATTGCTTATCTTTAGCTACCCTAAGCTCAAGTACATGCCGGAAAAAGGGTTGCTTGCCTTGCTTTCTATGCTGCTGATCTTGGAATGTCCTTTGTTGAGGAAATAGTGGCAATGTAAAAGAGGTATAAGGATGGTGTAAAATTGCTCACCTCGAACAGATATGGATTGATGACAAATTGATTGAATAAGCTACAAGGCTAGCAAGACTCCCCAATTTTCTGTATAATATTAGCTTCTACCGTTAGGTACATACATTTTCAACCTGCTAGTTCATCAATATATTCACCCTCTGTGTTTTAGGTTTCCTTGATTCCTATCTTTGATAAAATAGAATGCTTTGCTCACCGGTTAATTCTTTCATTTAATTCACTATGCCAGAACTGAGTAATTGAGTATCTCTCATGTCATCGCCAAAACTGATTGAGAACTCTATAGAAGGTATGTTCCCATCACTTGTGTTTATATAACTCTCAATTTTGCTGTCAATCCTTAATTCTATGTGGATTCTTTTACAGGGCCAGTTTTCATTGTCAATAGCAAGAGTCATATGCTTGGAATTAAATCTTGTAAACTGCTTCCTGCCACTTTCACTTCTATTGAATATTTTTTTTCGAGTCTTAAATTTTTGTTCAAATAGAAAGATAGAGACAAGTAAGTGACCAATTGGCCTTATGCACCCAGTTAATTTGCATATATGTTTGATGGCTAACTTGTTTTTTTTTATCATACTTTTAATGGATTTTTATTGTACTTCTCGGTTTCCTCTGTATTTCTTTATTGTTTTTTTTTTTTTTTTTTTTTTTTTAGGTACTTGAAAACGAAATTACAAACTAAAGCCTTGACATACCAAAGCTTAACAGAAAACAAATATTACAAACAAGACAAACAAGAAAGTAGAAAGGTAATAAACTCCAATCTGAAATTACAATGCCTAAATGGTAACGAAGGAGGGAATGGTGAGTTTCCAACTCCAATGGAATTGAAAAGGTTCCGGCCCTATCAACCTTGAACAAAATCAAGGATCTGTTCGCACCAGGCGAAGATAAAACCAAACCAGCAGAAAACAGGGGCATGACCCATGCAAAGGCCTTCAACCCTGTCCAACGAAACAACCCTGTTGAAAGGGATGGGCGGGTACTGATTTGGATAAAGAAGTAACAACCCCGTTGCAGGGGGTGAAAAGGAATTGGCACAGCAATTTTCAGATCGAGGAATATAAAAGTTGGCTCTACTAGAGAAACCGATACCCAACCACAGACAAAATAAATACAGAAAATATTAAACTTATTACAAATTAACAGTGACAATATAACCACTGCGTGGAACCGGTGCTGGTGGCTGCTTAAGATGTGGCTCGTGAGTATCTGAAGACGAAGCAACTGACAGTGGATTGAAGGGGAACAAGCCGAGAATCCGATGGTGTGGAGCGTATGGTGAAGAGGCCCTCTGAAGTTAATAGATCTAAGTTGAAAAACATAAGATTTAAGAACTTCAAAATACCGGTGTTTTCCCGGCCAAGAACGGGCGCACAAGTCCAGTCCAGCTATATAGACAAACAAAGATAATATAGAACCAACAACAGTATGACAACACACCTCAGCCGTTATAGCGCCGGCGCCGGCGCGTGTACTCCACGCGCTAGCTCCGGTCGACCGTTCTCCAGCTGTGGACGTCGCAGACAGCAAAAAACCACCATCAGTAGCGGCAGGGGAAAGCTGTGGGGGAGGAGGAGCCGTCACGCGCTGATGAGTGTGAAACACCCACTGGCGCGTGCAGGACACGCTCCATGGCAGGGAAGGTCGGACGCTGATCAGGTGGTGTTGGTGGAGGCGGAATGCGACGGACTTCACAGCTGAGAGGCGCGTGACACACCGAAGGAGGAGCTGGCTTGTAGATCTAAGTTTGAAAACTTGGATCCAAAACCCGTCCCAAATCCGTCGGTGGATCCATGGTAGGTGTGTTGCAGAGACAAGTAACGGAAAAAACAAACAGGAAAGCAAAGAAAAAACCTCTATGGAGGCAGATATGGCTAGAATAAAATCTGGCCGGAAAACCTCTAGAGAGGTGGATAAGGCGAGAACGATGTCTTGCCGGATAAGAGCCTCCGAAGAGGTGAAAGCTAGGGAAAGGGAGAGGGAAGGAAGGAAGGAAGGAAGCACAGAGCTTCCCTCCTCCCATGGAAGCTTGACCAGAAGACTGATCAGGGAAGAAGGTTAGGAAAATGAGAGCGTATTCGCTCTCTATTTTTTACAGTCTTTTCTCTTCTTATTTTTTTTATTTTTATTTTTTATTTTTATTTCTATTTCTTTATTGTTGCTCATACATATTCAATCCCTTAAAAATGAAATCTTTCCTAACCTGATTTGAAACATAAACCTAGTACTTTCTTCTTCTTCTTTTTTCTTTTTTTTCTTTTTCCATCCTTTATAAGTTCAAAGCCACAATCTTTCCCCTAAACTTTCCTAATTAATCGTCGAAACATGATGTGCTGCTGTCCTACATTGGCGAGTTTGATGACTACCGTAGAACTCAAATTAGTTGAATTTAGCTATGGTATTTCCTGTAAAGATCTGTGAGTTGGAATGAAAATTTACTAGGGGGCAGATGAAGCCTAATCTGCTATTTTTAAAGCATGGTTTTATTTGTACCCAAAAACATTTCTAATTGATTTGAAACTAGGTTAGCAACTGCATTGAATATTTTATTGGAATCTGCATTAGCACTACCACAAACTTGTATTGCTGCACTTCTGTGCCAGGATGTGTGAAAAACACTATGCATAAACTATTGAAATCATCTGATGCACATGAGTGTAGATCTTCTATTTCAATTTACTATGCTTGTGTTGCTATTTCTTAGTTGAATCAGATGCTTAGCTATTTTCTGATGAATAGGCACTAAAAGATCAATGGAGACCTATGGACCTTGTGAAACTGTTGTGCCAAATCGACATCATGGGCATTTAAGTTTCTTTTTCTTTTGTTGGAAGTGTAGGTTCTGAATTATCATTCAGTACCTGATCTCCTGAAAGCTGCTACATTGGAAAAGGTTATCAAGGGCAGCAGAGGATTTTCTTGTGTCTATTGTATGATCCTGTAACTCCTGTTAAGGTGGATTACTTGATTTATGGTAAAACATGGCAGGCTGTCTAATATCCAACCAGCACTAAACCAATGGCAAGCTAGTACTGGTTTTGATACCTTCAATTATCACACTGTTGAGATGAGAAACTGAAGCTGGATTTAGATGGTGACATTATCTGTTGACGAAGTGCTGCTGGTATGTCATCAATGTTGATAACTTGAGGGAATCGAGCACCGATAGAATTCAATATGGAGTGCAAAATTCAATTCTTTGGGGGGCAACCAAACTGTGTATTAACGTTAATCTCTAGGTGTTGTCGTTTATTTTAATCTGTTTTCTGGGCACCCAAAGGAGATTCTTTACTTGCCTTTAATTGGCCTTTTGGGTATTGAAGTTAGTGTGTATATGCTGTAGGTACATCTAATGTGGGCAATCGATCGTCTTTTGCAATGGAGGGAAGGAGTTGGGCTTTGTGCTAACAAGGATAATTGGTCGTGGTCATTGCCATCACTGTCCAATCTTTTGCGGGTCAAGGTACCTCTTTGCAGACATGAAAGAGTTAACAATCATTGCTTATGGCATATCCTGTGACCACAGAATTAGTACTTGGCTTATTCTTGTCTATAACCCTTGCATTGGTTTTAGATCTAGCTACTGATAAAATTTAAATCATATGTTGGCCTGAATTTACTTGAAAGATAGGTTAGTTGAAAGAAATTAGTGAATGTTGTTGGATGTGGCTTCTGGTTTTGTGATGTTTCAGTGTTGCTCGTAAGTTGTGTTGCCATATATTTTGTTTTTCGAAATTTGGTTATTTAGTTGTTTTTCGAAGTTTCATAGGATTTTTTTAAAAAAAATTCCTTACATTTAAAAAATAAAATGAATTTAAAAAAACTTATCACTAGTGCAAAAATGATATAAATATATTTTTTACACATCTTATTTTTAAATTTATTTATTGGATTTGTGAAATTTAAATATGGGTCTAATAAATCAATATATAAATTTAAAACTTAAAATTGTCCGAAAATGTGTTGAAGAAATGCACTATCTTTTTTTTTTTTTCCCAACTCAACAAACTCATGTCACCGACAAAAAAAAGAAAAAAGAAAAAAAGAAAAAAGAAAAAGGAAGTCATGTCTCATTCACTGCTTTAAGGCTAAAAGATGATTCAGTTGCCAAAGGTCGATGTCTATCACACCAGTTAGACGTACGGAAATGGAAGGCTGCGGCTGTCGGTGCGGTTAAGTAGGGTGGAAGCGGCGAGCGGGAGTACCTAGTTAGCGTTTTTACTGTTTTTTGTCTTTTTGCATTGAACATCGGCAAAAGAAAATCCATTCCTAAACATCGACCAACTGTGCCGTTCTTGTCCAGGGAAACAGTTACTTTGACCATTGCGTTTTTAGCCCCTTGGTGATTAGTTTTAATAATTTTCTTGTACTTCTGTTTACTTATAGTTAGAAGTTTTTTTTGTATACCTCATGTGTACTTGAGTTGCGCTTTGCACTTTTAATGATATTTCAATTACTTAGAAAAAAACATAGTTTCATTCAGTTAAATTAGTGCTAGATTTGAGTGAGTTGGAGTTTTTGATGTTTGATAAAACAGAATGCTTTGCCCACTAGTTACTTTTTTATTTGCTTCACCATTCTGGACATAAGCAGTTGATTCTATCTCTGTCTCAGGTTACCACAAAAAAATGATTGAGAACTCCATATGAAATTGGGGATACTTTGAATCAACAAGGTTTGCTCCCAAGATTTGTGTTTCTATTAATATTCATTTTACTCGCTCCCATTGGGTATTTTTCTCTTTTGAAGAGTTCTGTCTGAATTTGTCGCTAGAGCATGTGGACTTGCACCAATGAGCTTTAGTTCAAATAGTACTTCCTTTGTAGAAAGGTGGGGGGATAAGGTTGTGAGTTCATGTCCCTCCAGGTGTGCAACTTCCAATAATAATAATAATAATAATAATAAAAAGAAGCATGGGGACTTGAGTCGTAAATCCCCCACTTTTTTTGAGTTTTAACTTTTTGTTAGAATAGAAAGACAGTCAAGTAAGTGAATGATTGGCCTCATACACCTAGTTACTCAACATATGTGTTTGATGACTTACATGTTATTTGATCTATTGTTTAGTTGATTTTTATTGCACAACTTCTCAGTTTGCTCTATATTTTTCTATGGTTGCTCATACATATTCAAATCATTCAAATTTCAATCTTGCCCACCCTGATTAGAAGCATAAACCTAGTACTTCATTTTTTCCATCCTTTATAAGTTCAAAGCTAAAATCTTTAACCTAAAATTTCCTAATTAATCGTAGAAATATGATGTCTGCTGTCCTACATCCGCTAGGTTGATGACTATCAGTGAACAAAAATTAAGCTTTATGTACAGTAAAGTGGTAACAAGAAACTAAACTCTTCTCTACTTGAAAAGAAAGTTATATTTAACATGTGAACTCATAGAACTCAAATTAGTTGAATTTAGAAAAACTATCAACTTGGAGGGAGTTTTTGCTGCCTAAGATTTATTCTCACACTTGAGCTATTTTTAGCTGCCATACTTTAATTTAATGCCATGAGAATAAGAATATGAGTAGGGCTGTTGAGTTAATTGTACGATTATGGTGCTATTTTGTTTTATGCTCCAGGAACCTTGTATGAACCTTTTTCATTTGATGTTAGATAATGAGTTGTGGTATATAAATTCGAGGAAGATCACAATAATTTGATAAAGACTTGTCTTAGGAGCTGGCTATTTTGCTTTAATTTTATACTAGTGAGAATGCTCAATTCCTTAAAGAAAGTGAACTGGTTTGGAGTTGAGCCAAGGTTGCATACTCATGCAAAGCCTTCTGTTTACACTCACACTAATCCAAAAATTCTAATCACAGCTCTATGGCAGATTTTCCTCATGATTTTGGATTGCTTCTCTATACAATTGTTATTGATATTGTTCTCAGTACTCATGATTATAATTTTATCATTACATTCTTTTATTTAGAAATTTTAGATGACACATTAATTATCAAACTATTGAGATGAGAAACTGAAGCTGGATTTAGATGGTGACATCATCTGTTGACTATGTGGTACTGGTATGTTATCAATGGGGCAGTTGAGTCTCTCTCACTATGCCATAACTGTGCAGTTGAGTCTTTCTCATGTCACCGCCAAAAATTGTTGAGAACTCCATAGAGAATTGGCGATGCTCCGAATCAACAAGGTATGTTCCCATCTTTTTTATTTCTATAACTCTCGATTTTGCTATCGGTCCTTAATTCTTTGTAGATTCTTTTACAAGGTCACTTTTTATTGTCAATAATAAGAGTCATATGCTTGGAATCAAATCTTGTAAACTGCTTCCTGCCATTTTCAGTCCTATTGAGTATTTTTTCGAGTTTTAAATAATTGTTGATAACACACCAGTGTCAGCTAAAATGTTCCACATTTATTAGTGTACATTGTGTCAACGAATAATGATTATCATGGAAAGGTAATTTTCATCTATTGATGGGATGCTCTTTTTTTCTTTCTTTTCGGGACAATGTCACCTATTCTAAATTGATCGACGTTGTTAGCATAGGATTCACTTGCATTGAAAACCATGTGCTGCCAGTGCTGATGAAGTTGAATCAACATGGACAAAATTTGGTTTTATTAGAGCAAGATGTGGTAGGCGTCTTTTCAACATTCTGTTTGGGGTTTCTAAGCGCAAAGAAGTTTAGATTAATATGTACATCTTTCTGTGTTGCAGCTGAATCAGTACAAGAAACATTACCATATGCTCTCATCTTTTGAGGAACAACAGTGCTGCAGCCTGCCCTCAGTCCTCGCACACATTGAATTATTGGTGCTTAGGTGTTCGGAGTACCACAAAAAATTTGTGAAAATAGACAAGTGATGCAAGCCAACCTGGAAATGGCCTTATGGAGGATCTTGAGTGGAGGAAGGCTTCTGGAGTGGGAATGTGCAATTCTTCAAGAGACAAATCTGTTGAGGCGTGGAGCCTGGGTCCAGACAGGAGCTCCAGAGAGCGACTTCTGTTGAGGCATGTCTGGTCAGCGTGTTAGTGTGACTAGACACACAGGGCATTGTGCTACCGAACCATAGTGGCGTTCGGACACTGCCACCTGAAAACTCTAGTTTTCTATTTAAAGATTTGTTATAAGTCTCTAATGTTATGGGAAAAATTGTTGGAACACTGAGACGTCTTTTCTAGGTTTTGTATAAAAGAGTTTGAGAGTTGAATGATTTAATCAACGTGGAGACAGGAGCTCCAGAGAGTGACTTTTGTTGAGACATGTCTGGTCAGCGTGTTAGTGTGACTAGACACACAGGGCATTGTGCTACCGAACCATAGTGGCGTTCGGACACTGCCACCTGAAAACTCTAGTTTTCTATTTAAAGATTTGTTATAAGTCTCTAATGTTATGGGAAAAATTGTTGGAACACTGAGACGTCTTTTCTAGGTTTTGTATAAAAGAGTTTGAGAGTTGAATGATTTAATCAACGTTTCTGAATTGTAAAAGTCTATTGTATGATTTTCTCCATCATAGTGAAATCTGCTGCAACTCTGTGGACGTAGCCCTTAGAGGTGAACCACGTAAATCTTGTGTTCTGTTGTGATTGCATGTTTATCTTTCTTCCGCTTTCTTCTTTCTCGTGTCTCATGAGTATTGGGAAACTAGACATATTTCCTAACGAAATCTTGTGTGACCTTTGCTTGACCTTGGCATGAGCAAGAATGAGACTAATCATAAAATAGAAACTTTGGGGTGACATTGAAATGAGCGAATGTGCAACAATTTTTAATCAAGATTGCTTCTGTAATTTTACTTTTTGTGTTGAATCCTAAATTCTATTTAATCACAATAAGGTCGACTCGACTACCAAGTTGTTATTGTTGTTCTGTTTTCTCAATAAGAATACTTAAGAGAGAATTTTTCTTCTGTTTTCCTATATTCCAATTATATGCTTTATATAAGGGTTAATTATATGCTTTATATAAGGGTTAAGTATGATCTAGTGTTCGCAGATTCAGCTTGCCATACGACACGCCGCATCGAGAAGCCACTATTATTACCTCAACTTACAAATATGTCTACCAGTCTAAAACAAGAGACTTGGCCCTGTTCCTTCCTCCAAGCTACAATAAAATTCAGTTTAACGTAGCCATCATAAACAACTTTGTTGTTCTCAAAACTCTCTCATTTCCAACTCAAGTTTGGACATCTGCCAGATTCTCCATCTTTTTAAATTTTGATATTTGTCTTTTAAAATCCTTTCTAACAAACACAATGCAGATCTCAATTTGGCCCAATGAGCATATGCAAATATGTATTTTGGTTTAGTCTCTCACACACGCTTTAATGTTTTTGAAAAAATTGTAAAATTGGTTTTGAAGTTTGATTGTTTGACAAATAGCCCTTTTAAGATTTTAAAAGTTACAAATCACTCATTGTGATAATGTGGCTTGTGTGTGTAACAAATAATTCATTCCCTACAAATTCCAGCAATTTTTCCATCAAAGTCATTGGGAAATTATACAAAATAAAAAGAAGGAAAAAAAAAAAAAAAAAAAAAAAAAAAAGGCCCTAGGGTGGTTGGCCAGAACACCCCCAACAGCCTTTTTTTTTTTTTTTTTTTTTTTTGGAAAAAAAATACACCAACATAATTCTGCCCCAATTGAAAAAGGACACAAGCAAGGAAAAAAGAAAAGAAAACAAACATCCAACAAGTTTCCTGCTTCCCTTTTTCATTGATTTAATTGATTTAATAATGACAAGGTGTGGAGTCCACCACAACAAACAATCTACAGAGAAGTTAACAACAAACGGTCTATTACGTGGTACTGCCCCTTCCCCTGCCCCTGCCCTGCCCCTGAGGGATCCATCACTCCAATAGTAAAGTCCACTTCTTCCTTGTTAAAGGAAAACGTAGCTTGCTCTCTGAATTTGCTCAGAACTTTTATTCCCCTTCCTTCATTTCCTTTGATTTCCTAAGAAGAAAACATGTCTGAGATGGCAACCGCACCTCTCTCTCTCCAATTGTGTTTTGGAAGAAAACATATGCTTAAAGCCCCGATAATTTATTGGAGTCTTTGCGAAAGACCCCGATAAATTTAAGAAAAATGACGGTATTTCAACAGTGTTTTATTAAAAAAAAAAAAAAAAGAACAGAAAAAAAGAAAAGGGTGGTATATTATTTCCAAACAATGTCGTTGGCTCCAAACCCTAATAAAACAATATATTTAAAAGATGCCAGCATTTATAAAACGACGATATATTATTTTCATTTGACATGAGTAAACAATTCAATAAAAGAGAATAACTTTTGAATTGCAAATGTGACACCAAGACGGTAGCGTATGGCAGAAGAACGGGGAGAATATGTTTCAAACCTGGTGGTATTCTTTTGATCAATGGTTTCAGCTCAGGTTTTCTCTTTATAGAATATGTGTGATTATGTATTTTTGTCTCAACGTGTTTTGGTGTTCCAAGCTAATTTGGTGGGTTATTATTGGGGGGATGTAAAGGACCTTGTTTACACCAAGTCCTTAAAGCATTCAGTGGGTTATGAATGAACACTAACAGCTCCATCTTTTAAATTAAGGAAAAACACATAATTTCATATTCAGGAGTAGTCGGGTAAATGCTAAGATTTAGGGATGAAATACAATGTTACATCCATACCATGTTGTAGAAATTATACTACTTGTTTTTTATCACAAAGCTTTTTATCTCTCTTTTGAAAGATTCAAGAAGCATTGTACAAGTCTTTCCACTTCCGGTCTAGTGAGAATTCACATGGCTGAATAGTTAGGTTGTCAAATAAACTATTGAATTCATTCTGCTCCAAGGAACATGTCAAGCAATATTCTATAAATTACCTGTCCTATGACAGAATTGAAGTTTTGTAACCAGCTAAACCATTTTTCACCAAAGGGATTCCAACTTGTAGTCCCAGAGATCCAACCTTCGCACGTTAGAACCGAGCCTTCTTTAAAATCTGCAAAAGAGAGAAGGGGTTGTCAGTAGGACCGCTATAAGAGACAAGGTGCATGAATTGCTTTGAACTTTGCTTGATGAAATGAGGAACGTGTAGATAAAATTAGAATGGCCAAGCTGTTGTTTTCATATTAGTGATTTTTTGCCCTGTTTTTCAATATGGAATCATTGGCACTTGCTTGTGTTACGTAATGGCTATTGTTGTACTGGTAGACATGGGGCATGTGATGAAGATTGTTTTGATCTTACTTGTAATTCAGTAACATGTTTTTTTTTTTTTTTTTGGTCTTATATTACCTATACTTACAACCAAACTCAATACCCTTTCGATTAAGACACTAAGCCCTCAAAACAAACCCAAAGACTACAAAGGGAAACAACACTAAACTGGGTAAACAGGGAATACAATCTGCAACTACTACAACTCCAAATCAAAACATCACAATACAATTAAAATATCACCAAGGACTCACTGTCCACTTCCACCAACAAGAAGGAATGCCTTAAACTTCCAAATACATGGTTTTACCCAAAATTCATCAACAACCCACAAGAAATTAGATCATCACTCTACACACACACAGTCCAGCAGGGAACACAACCATCAATCGGCCATCAACAGTGAATACCAAAACTCCAAAATCACATACACTCCAATGGCCACTGCCGACACAACCAGCTTCAATACACAGCCAATACTAAAATATCCCAACATCACAGTAACACAAAAATCACGGCTCAGCCGATCCAACTACAAACAGGAACTATAAAAAATCAAATTAACTGTAAAGCCCCAAAATTATCAAACCCTAATTCCATAATAATCAAACCAATCCACAAAATTATAGGATTTATACCTTAGGGATTTTCCTCAACAAATCCACCGGAAAACGCCACTGATTCCGCCGGAAATCGCTTTGAAAAACCGGGCCTTCTTCTAAGGTCTGGCGGGTTGCGGGTCGCACGGGTCACGGTAACGGGTTCTCGGGTTTTCTGGGCTCACGGGTCGCGGATTCAAGCCCCTGGGTTCAGCCAGAGCACCTCCATCGCCGGATTTCAGTCTCGACCGCCGATCATGGAGGATCGGACCTCCCGGGCTCACGAGTTCACCGGATCGTTTCCGGGTTGATGGGTTTTAGCCCATGGATTCGTCGGTTTTAGGGTTCACCGGTGTTCTCTAGCTCACCGGTGACAACCCATCGGAAATCGAGTCATGGCTTCGCCGGGAATCGGCCTTCGATCTCTGTCTCTCCCGATCTCACAGTCTCTCTAATCTCTTTCTCAGTCTCATCTCTCTTCTCTCAACTCACTCTCTCGTCATCTCTCAGTCTCTCTTTCACTCTCAATGTCTCTGCCTCGTTCGAACAGAAGAACAAGGACGAAGAAAGAATAGAAGAGAAATGAAGAAGAAGGAAAATAAGAAGGAAGAGGAAGGAACTGGGTGTGCAACATGAAGAAAGGGGAGTCGGTTTTATAAAATGATTAAGATATTATTTTTCTTAATGATTGAGTTTCATAAAAATCTCTTTCATAAAAATATCTCTTATAATGATATTTTATCTGTTGATAATTTTACTTTGGTCTTTATCATTATTTATAATTCATTAAAATTATAATCTAAGTCAATTTTGAGTCTAATTCGTTTTATTGATAATATTATTATTTCAATAATTTTTTTTTGATAAGTTTATTATTTCAATAATATTATAATACCATAATATATATATTACTCAATAATATTATTATATCAATTAATCTACTGATTAATTCAATCTGTCTATTTATTCAGTCTTAAATTTTAATTTAAAACATTTTATTTAATTGTTTAAAATCTGGGGCACTATATTCAACCCCCCACCCAACCTACACAACATGACTGAACTTACCGACTTCTTTCTTGGCCATTTCCGACTACTTTGACATTCAATAACTTGGATGAATGTTAATGCCTCTCTTTTTTTCTAGACTAATTTAATGTTAACGCTTTATTAATTATGTTCTTTCTTGGCAAGTGCAACATTTGGTTCTTAATCACTATTATACCCTGTAGTTATTAGGAATATATTGTGTACTTCAAGGCCTGAATTCATTATATTATAAATTCATTTGGCTTGTCAAAAAAAAAAGAAAAAAAAAATGCTTAACATTACTGATCTACACGTGAGGAACCTTTCTTTTGTTTTGTTAAATTGGTTCATGTAGTGTGCCCTGATGACAAACTGGTTTTTGGAGTATTGATGGGATGCTTTCTTTTTCTTTTTTGGATTTTGGCACCTATTCTAAATTGATGAACGTTTTAGGATTCCTTTCAATCCTTGTTGACTTGCATTGAGAACCAGCGACTGATGAAGCTGAACCAATATGGACAAAATTTGGTTTTATTAGACCAAGGTAAGTATAAGAAACATTACCATATGGTGATCTTCCGAGGAGCAACAGTGTGGAAGTCAATCCCTGAATGTTGAATTATTGGTGCTCAGGTACTGGGAGTACAACGAAAATTTCGTGAAAATGGAAAACTGATGCAGCCCAACTTGGAAATGCCCTCATGGAGGATCTTGAGTGAAGGAGGAAAGGCTTCTAGAGTTGGAATTTTCAATTCTGCAAGAGACAAATCATGTGTAACCTCTACTCTAGCAAGAATGTGACTAATCATAGAACAGAAATTTCGTGCGACCCTCGTGCAACATTGGCTGGAGTGAAGTTGTGATAGTTTTTAATAAAGACTATTTTTGTAATTTTACTTTCAGCGTTGAACCCTGAGTTCTATTTAAGCACAATAAGACTGGCTTGACCGCCTAATTGTTATTGTTGTTGAGTTTTATGGATAAGAATGTTGAAGAGAGAGTTTCTCCTTTGTTTCCTATATTCTTATTCTAGGCTTTATAAAAAAGGGTTGTTTGATGTAGTGTTTGCAGATTCAGCTTCTCATGCTCCACGCTCCATAAAAGAAGAAACTATTAGTACATCAACTTACAAGTTGATATATTGTTTTTGTAGCATAGATATGAGAGAGTAGAAATTTTAGTAATTGGAAAATGTAGAAAAATAGAGCAGCTTTTTGAATGTTGTTCATTTGTTTGTACCTTCGACTTGAGTGTTGTTCATTTGTAATGATAACAATTAATTTAATTCTAGCACATCCTTACATATTTATCATAATGAATCTAACTCCATTTCAATACCCAATTTGCAAATCTCCTCCTCTTGTCTTTCCCAACATAATTGAAAATGAATCAAGATTAACATCATTAAAAGAGAGATCATATTGAAAAACATACTATAACCTCATTCTTCAGGCAACTCATCTCAGTATAATCAGTATAAATCAAATTAATATCATTATAAGGGAGATTAGGTGGGCTCATTCTATTGTGCCTTTTGGTTTTGATGATTGCAAATTGTTGTTGTGTGGCCCCTGTTTGGTATCTTATGATTCTTGTTCTTTCTTTCCTTTTTTTTTTGCTCGTTGGGAGATTAAAAAATTTCCTCTACCAAGCCAAAATGTTGTGTAATGGGCAATCTACCATCTAGATTTATTTTCTTTTCTTTCTCATACATTTCTGGATGGCCATTTTGTATTTATTTCCACCAGATCATCTTTTTGTCATATTTCTTTCCCAATCATTTTATGATCAGTTGCTTGTTGTGACCCTATGAATGAGCATGATTCTAGCCATTTCCCCTAATTACTATTTCAGATATGCCGCTTCTAGCTCTTTTGCTTTACATACCAAAACAGAGTGTTTTCCATGTCTCTAAGCTCAAACCTAAACTAGGTTCCAATTTATCTGTTTTACCAATTTTGCCACCTGTGAATTTGGAAGGCATCATTCAGCCTGCACGAATGGAGATTTTAACTCGTCAATCTCGGCCAAAGAACAATTGTTCCATCACTGAATTGCTGGTGCAATGGCTGGTCAATCCAAAGATGATGCAACTTAGGAGGAGTACCACTCTCTAACATAAGCCTAACTCCACCTTGTGGGCAAGGTGCTTTAAAGAGGGGAGAATTGTAAGGAGCTCTTATGAGAGGGATGATACGTGGCAATATAAGGAGAGAAGATTGTTACATGGCATCATAAGTAGAGAAGGCTGATGCATGGTATTGGAGGAGGGAGAGGCATTGACAGCTGGATAGTTAGTACGCTGTATCTAGTTATGTGTCCTAGTTGTAACTGAAGTCATTATGTTCGTTATAGTCGTTATGTTTGGTAGTTGTAACTGAATGCATTTACTGATTCGGTTGATAGGTGTAGGCATAGGAAATTGCATAAATGAGAGGAAGAGAAAGAGAGAGTTATCGAATTGTTCAGATTGAACATCGGAGGGTGTAGCTCTTCGAATTGTCTCTTTTCAATAGAAATTCATTCCATTTCTTCTTTTCCAATTCTCGTTTTCTTCTTAAATTTCTAAGAGAACACGTGTTCTTTTACACACAAGGATTGATAGAGGTTCAGTTGTTGTATCAGTTGATCAATCTGCATATGCCAAAATCATACAATCAACGCAAATCCCAGAACCAAAAAAGCAACAGGAAGAAAAACCCACCAAAGATTAACCATAATCGCAAACAATAATTGGAACCAACAAATTATGAGACAGGATGTATGTAATATGTATGGTACAAGTTATTGTGATTATTTGACTTTTATTACGAAGATAATGAGATCTAGGTCATCAAGATCAATTATTCTTATAATTACAAATATATAGTACTTGAAGTTTACAAAAAGAACATCTAAGATCAACAGGATCCATAATTAATCTGACTTATTATTGAGAGAAACACACATTGAGATTAGCTTACAATTTCTTAACTGATATTAGGAGGGGCGTTTATAGTAAGAAAGGGCAGAATAAAGGGTTTGTGAAAAAGTGAAAACTAGAATCAAGAATGCAGCCATGAGCGATATGATCGA
This sequence comes from Alnus rubra, assembly GCA_028654335.1. NCBI lineage: Eukaryota > Viridiplantae > Streptophyta > Magnoliopsida > Fagales > Betulaceae > Alnus > Alnus rubra. Next base: position 16,222 of record JAJPGS010001383.1, on the reverse strand, counting down.
CCATGGGTTGCCAAAATAGTCACGCTTCAATGTTGCTCGCCATCTATTGCAACGGCGCCTACAATATGCATTCACTTCACGGTAGAGGTCTGAGTAAAGGAAAGCACCAACTGAAGCATCACAATAAAGCCTATTGAAGATACTTGCTACGTCCTCAGTGCCCAAATAGAGACTTAGAATTCCTTTGTCTTTTAGAAAATCTACATCTTGGTTATTGGTAATAAGGTCAGCAAAGAGCTTAGCACAAGAGGTGACTTCAAAGTCTTTGCTTGGATCACATTGTTCAAATGCAATGAAATTTCTGTATACAGATCTTGCATCCTCCCGAACCTTTATCGGTGAGATTGTCATCACTCCATCTTTGAAAGTTACATCAAGAGGGTTGTTATTTCTGTCTCCAGCTTTGAATTTAACTCCAGCTTGCACAAGTTCTATCACAGATGGAATCTGCTCCATAGACGTGATGAGGTTTCTTTGCAAAGTTTTAGGGGCCGATGTTATTGTGGATGTTCCAATTACGGAGTTTCGTAGGCAATCAAGTATATGATCGTGTTTGAGATCATCACGAGGGGGCCATATAAATTTATAAAACGAAAGGACAAGATTAGGTAGGGATGTCTCTTCAGCATGTGATTTGGTTAGGTAGAACAAGCAATCAAGCACGCCCCAAGGAAGCTGATTCTCAAGTAGCTTCACGTCATTTGCTATTCTCCAATTCATCCATGGCATATAGAACACCGGATCTTCAATGTCTGGTTGCACCTGCCCCAAACCTTTGCGGAATAATTCAAGGATAAAACAACCATCAACCACAAGCATCTCTATGAAATCTTTTTCAGGAACAAGAATTTCTTCCGCGTAACATGCACGACACTCTTGCTCAATTCTTCCAATAGCTTCTACAAAGCACTTCAAAGTAGTTCTCGTAGTTGGTGCTCGATTGAGGAGGCAATGCAAATACCATAACTTAATTTTTTCCATTGCTTGCAGCTTCTCCTTCCCGTGGTGAAATGGGCCAATTGAAACCAACTCTGGCTCGAAAGCCTTTTCATTATGCCTGCGTAGTCTATCCGGGACTCTAAATATGGAACTTTTAGATGGTATTAATGGAGATTTCTGGCAAAGCTTTCCTTGAATCGAAGATGTCACTTCTGTTACAATATCTCTAATAGTGATGGATGTTTGATTACTACTACTCGTTTTTGCCATGATTTGTTCTTTCGTATTCTTTCTTCTTGCCAATGCCAAACAATATCTTTGAGATCCTGGTTTAATAGCAAGTAAAAGGAAGGGAAAAAAAAAAGGTATGAATGAAATTTATTTATAATTTTTAAAATTTTTTGATGGAACATAAAAATGAAAAATACTTTTTGCGTTTTAATGAATATTTTGTCTTATGAATGGTTTGTTAATGTACCGAAGAAATGAACAGGAAACAAATGGCAGAAAGAAAATAAAATAAAATAAACAAACACATGCGTATAGCTTGCCTTGGGCCTTGTTGAATAATATACTTAATATTAATAACATTTATTTGACTCTTTTATTATTCTTCTAAGTTACTAAGTGACTTGAAGATGTTGTCTTTTGGTTTTTTAAGAGTTATTTTACATACAAGTTACATGGAGAATTATATGAGATGTAAATGAATGAAGTTAATGTGAAAAAGTTAGAATAGTCATTTGTATCCTATAAATACCCATGTAAGCAAGTTATTTTCAATCAAGTTGAACAAAAGAATACAAAGTTCTCTATCAATTTATTGTCTCTCTTCCTTGTTTCATTCTCTCTTAGTGTGTGTGGTTCCCAATTTTCAATAGACCTTTGATCTAATTCTAAAGCAACCAAAGATTTAGGTTTAAAGAGATAAAAAGGGAGCAGAGGGAGCCCTTTATATAGAAGAAAGAGATTTAGTTCCACTTTGAAAGGGTTGTTGAGGAATAAAGGATTGATTAAGACTGCTTAGATAACTTTCCTGGTGGAAGGAAAGTGATCGAATGGCAGCTTCTTAAAGGGTCCCAACAATTGATTGAGCACTTTCTTTTAGCATCATTCATATTGGTATGCATGTACGCTCTTTAGAGGGTGTGAAAAGCACGAGAGAAAGTTGTTTGGAGAAAATTGTTTGAAGCATGCTATTTGTTATCGGTGGCGGAGCTAGGATTTTGGTTAAGAGGCCGGGTTAACAAATTTTTCAATTTTTTATAATTGAAAGAAGAAAAAAAGAAAAAAAATCTAAAGTTCATAAAAAACTAATTAAAAATATTAAAAAAATATAACTAACAGTCTTAAATATTAAAAACAAAAACAAAGCATAAAATCAATAAAAAAGAAAGAAAAGGAAAAGAAGAAGAAGAAATGGTGAGTGGGCCGCGCAAGGCAAAGTTGGCTTGTTGCTAATAATATTTAGCATTTTTCACGTTATGTAAAAAAATTCACATAATTTGAGAATTTCAAATTTCTTTAAAATTTTACAAGATCGTAATCCTCCTAAAAAAGCTATCCCTTACACCACGTGAAACCATGTTATGGCTATGTGCTGGCTGGGCAACTAAAAATTCTTTCACAGTATATGGACGCAGTTTTGTATCATATATATATATAAGCCATTATATAAATTCATCAATTCAATAAAATAGCGACGATCTGAGTTAAAAATCAAAAGGAAAAATCCCTTGAGAAAATTTACCCCTCTAGATGGTGGGTCGTGGGTGGTGGCGTTCGGACCGTTCAGTACGGTGGTGCTGGGCTGTTGGTGGTGTAGAAGGCGGGCGTCGCTCTCATCCGCGGGTGTTGGTGTCGCTGGTGGGCGGCGGCTGCTGCTGCGGGGTGGACGGCAGGCGGAGGTTATGGAGGGAGGGAGTAGCACTTTGGTGAGAGGGAAAACTTTTGGGGTGAAATGAAAGAAAGAGTGGGTTTGTACTTATGCAGGTCTGCAACTTGGAGAGAATGGCGTCCAGAATTTTTTTTCTTTTGAACTTTTGTCTGCAACTTGGAGAGAATAATGGCGTCCACAATTTTTTTTTTTTTTAAACTTTTGAATTTTTATCAACAAAAGTCAATCTTCTATGCATTTCAATCATGTCAGCCAGCCATCTCTCTCCTGACATTTCACTGCAACACGAAACAGAGAAATGATGGGTTTGTTTGATAAACAACAAAACATTACAAGGTAGTGGAGAATACTATTCCTATTATTTTTTTTATTTTTTCACATTTTCCAATAACAATTTACATCAAAACATTCTCACTTTTTCACTTTTTATATCACATCAATAATTTTTTTTTTATTATTTAAATAAAAAAATTCACTACAATACAAAAATTTTTCACTTTTCTATACAAATTCTTTTTACTTTATATCACATCATCACTTTTACTAATTTCAAAACTAACAACCCACTACACTGTATTGTTTTGTTCTTTGCCAAACAAACCCGATAGACCGTCCTATACGTTAAGGCTGCCAGGTGTGATTAAAAGTACTGGAATATTGTGTTTTTGCGGCAAATGCAAAGGAGTTGAAGTGGGTATTCGATTCTATTTTACATTATGGTTTTAGAAGACCTATTAGTTTGTTTGTGAATCATTGCATTTGTGCTTATTTTTATGTTGGTTGTAGGTTGTTATGCGCTGTTTGAGCTGCATGTGGACAATGAAAATAAGCATCTACCAGAGTATATTTTCTTAGAGAAGGGGAACATTCTCTATAATGTCATGAATGCATGTGTAAATGCTTTGTTGGACCGCTGAAAGAGTTTGTCTAAAATTCCGTGACTGTTCTTCTTTAAAAACATCTACCATCAGTCTGAATTGTAGAGGTATCTTTTGCATCATGTTTGTTATGTTATAAAGTTCATCTGCACAATTCTTTTTTTTCTTTCTTTCTTTCTTTCTTTTTTTTTCTTTTTATTATAAATAAAATTTTACGCTTTGGCTGCTTAATGAATTACAGGACATCTTCCTGAAACTGACAATAGGAATTTGGTGCTGCTATGTAAATCATTTGTGGAGTGCTTATAATAGTATGATTAATGGGCAAGACCTCTGTGGACCAGGTCCACCTAAACTATAGAAAGGAATTTTGAAATTCAACAAGAAATAGAAAAAATTAATTTCCAATTGGGCTAAACACCTTTTGCCTTCCATTGTGTATAATCTCATATAATATGATAAACAATTGGAATAGGCTCATTAACTTCCAACTCTTTGATATTTGGGAGACTACAAATATTTCAAAAGTTGAAATTTGTTAGGACATTGTTAACTTATTGCCTTATGAACTGTTTATGGATTTCTCTCCTTGTCTTGGCATTTATGTGTAAATTCCATGTTTTTGCTTCTTTTCCCTTCAGCTGTAGGGCATTACATACCATAATGCACATTCATTTTTTCATAAAATAATTTACATACTTTATTCTTTTCTTTTTCTTTTTTTCTTTTTTTTTTGAAATTTTCTTCGTTAATTGAAACTTAAGGGTCTTCCGGTGATTACCTTGTCATATGCTTTGTGATTTGACTAGTTTCTTGTGATATAACTGGGGGCCATATTTGCTTGCTGCTATGTAAATTTATAGAATAAATTTACTTCGCCAACTTGACAGATTTTTAATCGTTGTTGATCTTGATGCTTGCAGAAATTTTGGTCCTCACGCAATTATTTTCAGTTACAAGGTAGTTTATATTCAGCTCCAATGTTTGAAATGCTTTGCATTTCTAGTTTGTTTGTTTACATGCCTAATTATGTGTAATGTTCCCTCAATGTGCAAAGGAATATCATATTGGCTTTTTGAAGGATCACCTTATGAAAGACCTTAGGGTGAGAATTTTTCCTTGTCATATTTTGCAGTTCTATTGCCACAAGCATTACTTTTCTGTTTAGTTGAACTACAAATGTTAACAAGATTTAGCCAAAACAAAAGTGGTTTTGTTGCACGAATAGCAACAAAATTCATTCTGCTTTGTAAAATTTTGTAGTTCATGGAGATCAAAAGTGTATAAACTCGCTCCTGAGGCTAAGATTGATATAAGATGGAGGGTTCTTAATTGGAATTGGCCTCTTCATATGAACTAGATAGTTGCTTTTAGAGTATGTTGTCATTTTCTATGTGAGAGATTGTTAATTCCTATGTTAGTATACAGGTGATTTTCCATCACATGTAAATAAGATTGAAAGACAATGCTTTATATATATTCTCTGCCACCCTGTTTGCTTTCTTTGAGTTTTGATATATTAATTAGTTTTGCAAAAGGAATAAATGGAAGAAGTGGACTTAACTATTAGAAGGTTTATTCCGATAATTATTCCTAATAATGCAGTTAGTTACGAATGAAGACAAGGCAGAATGTGAGATTGAATTCCATGTAATATCTTTCTGATTCCTGGATTGGGAGCTTTTTCTCTACTTTTAGAAGCTGAAAGTGGAGATAAGACATTGCTGGATTGTCACTGATTGTTTTTCAATTGTTTTTTTTTTCTTGTAAAAAAACTCATAGATGGTTTGTTTGCCTTTCATGTTAGGCTGTTCAAAATCCTCTTTTGAGCTACATCAAGGTGGTTTCTGTTATAAGTAGTGTCATTTTAAAAATTAAAAAATAAAATAAAATAAAAAATTCCGTTGAACTATAATGCCCCTGTGACTTTATCCTGAATAGGAATGCAGAAATTTGAACAATATTACTTGATTAGTTGAGATGAGTGGCATTTGAATCTCATTTTTCAGTTTGGTATGTATCTGGTTTTTGAAGGAAACTAATAATATTTGTCTCTGTTTATCTTAAAAATGAAGAAAAGCTTGAGCACTTTTTTTTTTTCTTTGAGGCAGGGTGCTCTGCTCTGTTAATATTTTTCTCTCTATTTATAACATGTGTTTCTCTGATTATATTATGTCCTTTTGGTTCCAAAAGCTCAGGAGCTGTGATGACCAAAGCCTGTTTTGGTTTCAAAGTCATCTGATGATGGTGCTCTGCTCTGTTAATATTTTCTCTCTATTTATAACATGTGTTTCTCTGATTATATTATGTCCTTTTGGTTCCAAAAGCTCAGGAGCTGTGATGACCAAAGCCTGTTTTGGTTTCAAAGTCATCTGATGATGGTGCTTGAAAGTGTAGCTCATCTTAAAGTAAGAGATTGGGAAGACTATCAAGAAAGTACGTATTTTTTTCCAATCATAGCTTTAACTTCCACCTTTGCCCCACGTTGTTTTGAAAGAGATCTAGGCTTGCATGAGTTGGTCTTTGAGGAATATGTACCGCCAGATCAGACCAAAGTGTCATTATTCTCGTTGACAGTTATACCAATAAGATGATCAAGAAGCCAATTGTTTTATTTAATTAATTGGATTTGCTTTCTCAGTACTGATTTGCTTTTGTATTGGGATCACAAGGTTTACAAGCAAGGCTCACATTGCTCGAGCAGTGCTCAAGAGCATGTGTTTCCAAGTCAAAGATGTGTTGGATTCTATGCACAAAGATGCAGGGGAGGAGGGTGAGGTTAAGAATGAGAAGGGGGAATTCTTGCTTATGGTAGATGGTGATGCCACTGTTAGCAATCTTTTGATGCAGATTCAGGTTTGGGCTCTCTGTGTTTCTTTTGTCATAAATTTTCCATTTTAACTTATAGTTCAACATTACTAATACAGCCTTTTTCTATTTCTTCCTCTTTTTTCTGTTGACACCTTTTTTATAAATCTGTGCCAAGTTCTCCTTTACCCAGTCTTTCTTACTTAATAAATATGATTTTCTCACTTTTCAACCACTTTAACAATTGTTCTTTCCTTGATATTTCTGTTGGCTTTTTTGTTTTTGTTCAGGGATTCAGTTGTTGTAATATCAGAAGCAGCCATGAAAAGTTATATTTGGCATTTTCTCCAGTTGGTGTCAGATGTAATGCAGTGCCTCGCTGCAACTGCTAGGTAAAACATATGCATATTCTCACATAGCATCGATGCATTATATGATATTAGATAGTTGCTTTCAGAGTATGTTGCCATTTTCCTTGTGTGAGATACATCATTTATTGTGCAGGGTACAACATATGCATATTCTCACATAGTATCGATGCAGTGTCATGCCTTATCTACTTTAAACTGTCTAGTAGCTACACATACTAATTATCATCTATTGATGGGATGCTTCCTCATGGAGGATCTTGAGTGAAGGAGGAAGGTTTATGGAGTGGGAATTTGCAATTATGCAGGAGACAAATCTGAATCAATTTGCATTGAGAACCATGTGCTGCCAACGAGTGATGAATCTGAATCAATATGGACAAAATTTGGTTTTATTAGACCAAGATGAGGTAGGCGTCTTTTCAACATTTTGTTTGAGGTTTGTGAATACAAAGAAGTTAAGATTAATTAATATGTACATCTTTCTGTGTTGCAGCTGAATCAGTACAAGAAACATTACCATATGCTCTCATCTTTTGAGGAACAACAGTGCTGCTAGCCAATCCTCGCACGTTGAATTATTGGTGCTTAGGTGTTGGGAGTAGCACAAAAAAATTTGTGAAAATAGACAAGTGATACAAACCAACCTAGAAATGGCCTCATGGAGGATCTTGAGTGGAGGAAGGTTTTTGGAGTGGGAATTTGCAATTATTTGGGAGAAAAATCTATTGAGGCGTGGAGCCTGGGTCTTTAAAGACATGTTATGAGCCTATGATGTTATGGGAAAAATTGTGGGAACACTGAGACATCTTTTATAGGTTTTGTATACATGAGTTTGAAAGTTGAATAGTTTAATCAATGTCTCTAGATTGTAAAAGTCTTTGGTATTATTACTCAATCATAGTGATATCTGCTGCAACTCTATGGACGTAGCCCTTAGAGGTGAACCACAAAAATCTTGTGTTCTTTTGTGATTGTCTGTTTATCTTTCTTTTGCTTTCTTCTTTCTCGTGTCTCACGAGTCTCGGGAAATAGAACATTTTCTAACAAAATCTTGTGTGACCTTTGCACGAGCAAGAATGAGACTAATCATATAATAGAAACTTCGCGTGACATTGAAAGAAGTTGCGACAATTTTTAATAAAGACTACTTTTTTAATTTTACTTTTTGCGATGAATCGTAATTTTTGTTTTTAATCACAATAATGTTGGTTTGACCACAGAGTTGTTATTGTTGTTCATTTTTCTCAATAAGAATACTCCAGAGACAATTTTTATTTTGTTTTCCTATATTCCTATTATAAGATTTATAGAAGGGTTAAGTTTGATCTAATGATTACAGATTCAACTTCCCATATTATAAGCTTTATAAAAGGGTTAAGTTTGATTTAGTGTTCGCAGATTCAGCTTACCATACGCCACGCCGCATCGATAAGCCACTATTATTACCTCAACTTACAAATATGTCTACCAGGACTTGGCCTTGTTCCTTCCTCTAAGCTACAATAAAATTCAGTTTAACATAGCCATCATAAACAATTTTATTCTTCTGGGAACTCTCTCTCATTTCCAACCCAAGCTTGGACATCTGCCAAATTCTCCGTCTTTTTAAATTTTGATATTTGTCTTTTAAAACCCTTCCTAATGGCCCAATGGGCATCTGCAAATATGTATTTTGGTTCAGCCTCTCAAGCAAGGAAAAAAAAAAAAAAAAAAAACATTGACCCAGCATAATTCTGCCCCATACAAAGCAGGAAACATCCAACAAGTTGCCTGCTTTCCTTTTTCTTTGATTTAATTGATTTAGTGATGACAAGATGTAGAGTCCACCACAACAAATGGCCATATATATTCAATCCACCAACGGAATCCAAAACTATCTCCTTTCGTGGTTCCCTCTCAACCATTAATTATCCTTTCTAATTTCTCAACACAAAAAAAAAAAAGCAAAAAAAAAAAAAAAGCAAAAAAAAAGGTCTTCAGAAGTGCATGGAATGGTAGATGGCACATCCTACAGAAAAGTCAAGTTTGTTAATGGTCTATTACGTGGTACTGCCCCTGCCGGGTCCATCCCTCCAATAGTCAAGTCCAATATTCATTTCCTTTGATTTCCAAAGAAGAAAACATGGCTGAGATTGCAAGTTGCAGCCACACCTCCCTTTCTCTTTCTCCGAGTGTGTTTTGAAAGAAACATGTGGTTAAAACGACGGTAATATTATTCTCAAACGCTCCATACCCTCATAAAATGATATATTTAGAAGATACTAGCATTTATAAAACGCCAATATATTAATTACAATTGACATGAATAAACAATTCAATAAAAGAGAATAACTTTTGAATTGTAAATGAGGCACCAAGACAGTGGCGCATGGCAGAAGAACGGGAAGAATATGTTTCAAAACTGGTGGTGTTCTTTTGGTTGATAGTTTTAGATAAGGTTTTTTCTTTAAGGAATATGTGTGATCATGTATTTTTGTCTCAAAGTGTTTTGGTTTTCCAAGCTAATTTGGCGGGTTACTATTGGAGGATGTAAAGAACCTTGTTTACAGCAGGTCTTTAAAGCATTCACAATGAACTCTTTAAAATTTCTCCAAATTTACTTTTAAAAATCTACTTTTGTTTATTTAGCTAGTCATTTTTAAAGCTATTAAATAACAAACTCTCTAAATGTTTTTCTACTTCAAATAAATATTATTTTTTATTGATAAAGTTAATTACTAAAAGCATTCAATACATTAAATTCAAGTCAAGCCGAACTTTTTGAAATATTCAATGCAAAAATAATATTAAAAAACAAATATCTAATGTTCACTTTTTTGGCTATTTAAATTTAAAGAGAGATTCTGACATGTTAAATCTAATTTTTTATAGAGAGTTTGTTAAATGATACTTTTTGTGTGTTTTAAAAATTTAGAAAGAAAAAAAAACAAAAAAAAAAAACAAATTTAAAGATCTCAATGTGAGTGCACTTATATAAGTTATTCTCTATTTGAAATTCCAATAGACAATTAAAGACTAAAATCCGTATACTTTACCAGGATAGCATACCATAACCTCACTTTTAGCAATGGTTGTTTATCGGCCCCCGGCCCCCCACCTACTTGATCTACCATGCACATTCAACATATTCTCTTAGGAAATCAAGTGGTACAAAGTTGTTAATGATGCTTACTCTTAAAATTAGCTTTTTAACATTTTTTATTTTTTATTTTTTATTTTTATATTTTGTTATTGGAAATGAAATTTGCTTATGGGGTATCAAATAGGGGTGAAAATGCAAATGTAATTATTAGTAATATTCGCATCCGCATCCACATAATGCGGTTATTAATTTTAGGTATTCGTATCCACGTCCACAGGGTTATAATTAAATAAGGTTATTATCTGCCATCTGTATATAAGATTATGAGCGTTTTGAATTATTATCTAAATCTATATGCAAGATGAAATAATGCGGTTATTACTATATGAAAGCTTGAATATATTAAAAATTCATTTGTTACACAATTTACAATTATTAGCCATAGTGGTCTATGATAGTGGTCATTGGCTTATAGAGTAATCGGGATTTGGATTACCCAAAGAAATGAAAAAGAAAAGTAAATATAATAAGGTATAACTTTGAGATAATAGTGAAAAAAAACTTTACATAACCTAAAGGTCATAAGCTTACCAAATTTAAAATAACGTTATTTTAGTGAATTTAATTATATATATTATATATATAAAGAAAATGCCGATGTGGTTAGATTGGCTTTTCACGACATAAAGGTTCTTTAAAAAAAATGGAATTTCTCCTACCAAATTAAAACGATGACATTATTTGTATCTCCCTCGATTATGTGGTCTTATTTACACTACATTATTGCAAGAGATATCTTTAATACCTATTCTTCCACGTAAACAAGATAATGTAGTCAACTTGCTCTATTATTGATTAAGGATATGTTGATAATTCTACACTTCTAGATTGCCGTCTCTCTTTTTCAAAAGAAATGGACCTTTCTTTCTTTATTTTTGTCTTCTTTTCCTTCTTTTGGTGGTAGGCCATGAACAACCTTATGATAGTTATTATGACAACATTCACTCTGTCCCTCTCTCTTTCCAACTAAATCAATGGATCAATAGTTGCGTTTTAAATTGCGATTTTGTAGATAAAAAATACAAATTTTAAACTAAATTACAAAAAATAAATCGTTTATAATTGCGCTTTTAAAATATTATGAATCGAAAACATGTAAAATTTACTGTTTCAAATCGTAGGGAGGTAAATGAGTGTTTTTTTGAAAACACATAATTTTAAAAACTAAATTATAATTTTAAAAATCAAACTGTAAGTTTACCAAATATTTAACTGCGTTCTTAAAAATTATTATTTTTTAAATAGTACATTTTAAAATCGGACTTTTAAAATAGTATATTTTAAGATCGGACTTTTGAAATATTAAACCCAAACTAACCATAGCCTAAGTAGACAAATGATTAATGAACAAACTTTATTATCGTATAGCCCCTGGTCCACTCCTACTCGTAGCTTTGCGCCTCCTGTTCTTCCATTTGTTCTTTAGTGAGATGGTGTGGAGTCCACCACGATTGCCCATATTCAATCCACCACATTGACTTGTTTTTTATTTTTGTTTTTTTCTTATTTCTTATTTATCAAAAAGGTAATGAATGTTATCAATAATTTTTTATAATAATTTAACAGTAATTTTGTCTTAAGCAAAGATTGAACTCGAAGAACATCGGGAATGGGAGACGTCTGTTAATGATTATACTATTTTTATTTTTTTTTTGGAGTTATAAAAGAAATAAAAAGAAATAATTAAGAGATGCTTGCGGCCTCATCGGCTCATCCTCATCAACTGATTGATGATGAACAAGGATGCTAGCTAGCTAGACGTACCAGACATGATATCAATTTCTTTACGGATTCAGCTTCAATTCGTCTCTTGAATAACAAATTTCCTTCGGTGACCTTCGTTGTTTTGTTCAATAATATAGGGTTATGTTTCGTTTGAATTTACGATTTTAATAAATACAATTTAAAATGAGTGATTTGAAATCTGTGATTAGAAAAACATGATTTAAAAAAAAAAAAAAAGTTAAGTGTATAACAAAATTACAGTTTGACTTTTAAAATCTCAGTTTAACTTTTAAAATTGTACATTTTTAAAAATCATAATTTTGCATGCGATTTGAAAACACAGATTTTTCACTTTTTCAAATAATAATTTTTTTAAAAAAAAAAAATTCAATCCCAAATAATTTATTTTTTGTAATTTGATTTAAAATTACATTTTTTATCAACGAAATCGCAATACCAATACCAAAGTACCCTTCAGTATTCTATGCATGTATGTAAATCAATTCTGTTGCTATAAATGAGGTAGCATTCTTCCTTCTTAAATCTATCTCCTTTAGAAAAGAGGGAGAAATGTTTCTTGGACTAGAATCATCATTTTGAAATTAAACACGATTGAAATATATAATTAGATGATCAAGGGTTGAAGCATTTGAGAGTTTGATATGCCTTTGCCAATCCTTGAGATCTTTTTAAAATGGCGATATTTAAGGTGCAGATTCTTTGGATTAAGTGCTTAGGATGAATGAATATATATCTGACGCTGAAGGAAACGGTTTTGTTGAAATATTGTTTGTTTTGCTATTTTGGCATTACGAGAGATGATCGTAATGTGCTTCCTCTGATTCTTTAACAAGATTTTTTTAAAAGACTTATATTGTAATGATCTAGAAAAATCACTACATACTCACATCTGCATTACCACTCTATAAAGGTTAGTTAATTTGAAACTTTTCTAGAATTCTTTATAAATCTCAATTTCACTTACTAATTAGATAACGTGAGACTTAACACTCATGAATATCTTTATAAACCTCATTTCTTTTCAATATAGGACCGAAATATTATATATGTGGTCCACATAAGATCTTTGGTACTATTCTTCCACTTGAACACAATAATGCAGTCCACTTGCACAATTATTGATTGAGAATATGTTGGTAATTCTACACTCCTAAGTTAATGACCTAGAGTGTGATTTTAGGAACAGAATCCTCTCCAGTTTAGTTGAACTGGAGAGTATCCAGTTAGTTATTATATCAGGGGTATTTTTGTCATTTTTTATTTTTTTGGACAAATATACCCCTACCCTATAACTAACTGGAACTGAACTGGAGAAGATCCAAATTCTTGATTTTAGACTTACCGACGGTATTGATTGTTGCATACCATTAATGACTCAAGAGTGTGGACAAAGAAGGAAAAATACAACTAATTAAATATGTGATTTGAAAGATTCCAAACATAATAGCTTTTCATATTTCCTAATTTTTCAACTAGATAATTCTCATCTTTAGAGATACTTGGCACACTAGAATCTCTAGAACCACAAAAGATCTTATAGGTCCGAGAGAAGGTGTTGCAGGAAAATCATCTAAAAGATTGCCCACAGCTTCGTTGGTTGAAAAATCTGATATTTGTGTTTGTGTTTTCAAAGAATTTGACATGTTTAAGGTAACAAAAACAATTTTGGAGGCAGTAACTTTATCACATTGTTATGTCATGAATTTAAATCAGTTTCAACAATGAGATAAGAATTAACTGAAGGAGTGTTTAATGGAAAAGAAATTTTTACTTGTTTTAGATGATGTGTGGAATGAGAATTATGTCTATTAAGAGATACTATTGTAAATCCTTCAATGTGGGGGCACAAGGAAGTGAGATCATTGTAACAACTCTTAGTGATCGGGTTGTATCAGTTGCTCGAACAATGTGTTATCGTCTAATAGAGTTATCAAAAGAAAATTGTTGGTCACTATTTGCAAAACATGCATTCTATTGCTCACTTATATATTTTTATTTTCTGTTTTAATATCCATTTACCAATTAGTTTTTGTAAGCAAGTTTAAATTATATTCATTGGGTAATTGCAACAAAAATTAACCATTAGCTGATTATAAAGTTGATGAATAGTAATTTCATAGAGGGCAGAAAGAAACCGTTAGACCATAAGATGTCTCGAGGAATTGATGCATGGATAAGAACTTAAACATATCCCACCCACTTTCTTTTTCTTTTCCTTTTTTTGTTTAGTATTTGATTCTTTAGCATGTGAAATTCAGTGCCTTAATAGTAATAGCTCTTTGCACAACCATCTCTTCTATGCAGATGTTCTGAGAGCTCCCAAATGGTATATGTCATGTTAGGACTTGACTTTCACAACTCATGGTGGGGACAGTCTTTTATGGCTTGTTTAACCTCTTTCTCACAAATTTGGTCTCACCCGTAGCTTTACTACATAGTAATTAAATGATGCTTTTCACTGTATAGTTGTGATAGTTCTCACTACATGACTTAGAGGGCAATATGAAATTGTATCGGTGGAAAGATACGTATGGTTCAAATCAAACGGGTACAATTTATCATAAACATAGCCGGCCTAGTTTTCGTTTTCACAAACAGCTTATATATATATATATAATAGCACACTACTCCTTGACAAAAAGAAAAAATAGTGAATCTTTCTTTGTATTGAATAAAAACGGTTCTACCATATATTCAAAATTCATAAATAATTAATGACATGGAAAAAATAAAAAAAAAACTACATTCAGCATTTTGTGGCTGGTATGAATGGAACAATTTTGTGTTATTTGTTTCCATTGTATTTTTGCTCATGGGAGTTAGCAGTTTGAATTTGCGGTGTGAAATGGACAAATCATTGGAGGTAATGTCTTTACGGATAAATACATAATATTCATAATGGCTTTACCCTAAAGGAATCCAAAACTTTGTTATCTCCATTCTCACATTTTGCTACTTAATTGATACGAGAGATTCCTTTAATGATGTAATTAAGCCACAATAGAATTTGCTAAGACCAAATAGTAGGCTATACGGCCGGGTGATTGGTATGCCATCTCAGTAGTCTGTAATTTGAAACTTAAGGTCCTTCCGGTTATTACTCCTTGTCATATGTTTTTGTTTTGACTAACTTCTTGTGACATATAACTGGGGGCCATATACTTTTTTGACTTTTATTTTTAATATATGAATTGGTATTCCTTGGTATTTATTTCATGTCTAATTAACTTTAAATTTACACAGTCAAACTTGACAGATTTTTAATCATTGTTGATCTTGATGCTTGCATAGGCCATAATTTCAGCAGAAATTTTGGTCCTCGTGCAATTATTTCCTGTTAGGAGGTAGTTTATATTCAATTAATTCACATCTGGACTATTTAAAGTCCTATGTTTGAAATGCTTTGCATTTCTTCTTCTTATTCTTCTTTTCTTTTTCTTTTTTAGATAAATGATTTGCCTTATATACTAAGATGTCTTGCAACTAATTTTAGTGTACAACTTTCCGGTTTGCTTTTATTATTATTATTATTTTATTATTATTATTTTAGACATAATCAAACCCTTAAAAATTTGATATTTTCTAGTATGATTTAAAGCATAAACCAACTACTTCCTTTTTCCATTCCTTAATAACTTCAAAGCCACAATCTTTACCCTAAACTTTGGTACCGACTAAGCATAGAAGCATGTTGTGCAGCTGTCGTATGTTGGCGAGGTTGATAACTATATATTGCCATATTGGTGAGCAACTTAAAACCTTTTTACTTGAAAAGAGAGTCATATATTCCCTGCGATATCCATGAATTTTTACTAAGTTGAATTTACTTGAAAAGATCCATGAATGGGTACTAGGAGGCATACGAAGCCTAATTTGCTATTACTTAATACATGCTTTTAATTGTGCCAAAAAAAATATCTAACTTATTTAAAATCATATTCTTATCAAAATGGTACTGTGATCATTGTTAAGGTGGTTGACTTGATTTATGGTAAAACAAAATGGTAGTTTGCTGGCATTGAGCTGATTGGAAGCTAATGTAATTTCCGATTCCTTCAATTATTGTTGAAATAAGAAATTGAAAAAAGTTTTTGATGGTGACATTATCTATTACTAAGACGTACAACTAATTTTTTTAATGGAGGTTCTTTTATTTATCAGTATTACACATACATATGTAGATGAGTCCAACTAATAAAGTGTGTAGTGTGTGAGTAAACTTCCATTTAATTTACAAACTCCATGATTCTGAAATTTTGGTTTTATTGGATTATTTCATATAACCAAAGCCACTTTTGGTTCTAAAGTCATCTAATGATGGTGCTTGAAAGTGTAGCTCATCTTAAAGTAAGAGACCCGAAAGACTATTAAGAAAGTACGTATTATTGTGTTCAATGATTCCAATCACAGTTTGATTTGTTATTTCATAATGATTCCAATC